>JALBCR010000797.1:0-110234 GCA_030710515.1 Abscondita cerata | reverse complement strand
TAATAACACTATTCTGGACTTCCATTGTCTATATTTTATTTTAATAGAATAAACACAACGTTTCAATTGCTATTGAATCTGCAATCGTCTTCAGGTGAATACTAACAAACTTAAAGACTACTGTAACTTATATACTAATACAAAGTTAGTGAAGCGATCAAGTGTACAAAGTTAATGAAGGGGGCGTTACCGTAGACTAAGATTAGTCAGGCGTCCAATTAAGGGTTTCCACACATTGTTAATCTCTACGCTGGGTTGACTAAAGACATTCTTGTTGTTTTCGATAAACGCTGCTTCTTTAAATTTTCTCTTGTACCAGTGCTCTTCTCGGTGTATAATTCTTGCCTCCGACCATTTCATTTTGTGATGTTTTCCCAGGAGTGTTGGGCAATGCCGGATTTCAAAGTCTCTCCTCTCTGCGTATGGGTTTTATGTTCCTTCAACCTGATATCTAAGGGTCTTTTAGTTTCCCCTACGTATGACTGGCCGCATTCACATGGGACTTCGTAGATGCAATTCTTGGAGTCACGACTGTTGTCTGGTCTAGTTTTGGAGATCATGCTACCAATAGTTCTTGATGATCTGAATACCGTGTTAATGTCATAATTTCTTCCTATCCGTTTTATTTTCTCAGATAATCCTTTGACATATGGAATGCTGAGTAGTGTTTTGGGTTTCTCTTCGGTCATGGCTGGTTGGTTCTTAGAGAGTTGTAGAACAGTTTCTACCACTCGTTTCGGGTAACCATTTTGTTTAAGGTCTCTTCTGATGTTCTTGATTTCATCTTGTAGTCCTACCTCTGTATTACATAGTCTGTGAGCTCTGTCGACTAAAGATTTAATAATCCCTTTCTTTGTTGTTCCACTGTGATTGGAGTCGTAATTCAGATATTGGCCGGTATGAGTTGGCTTTCTGTAAACTGATGTCACAATATCCTCATTGTTTCTTTTTGCGAGGACGTCCAAGAATGGTAGTGAGTATTCCCTTTCTTTCTCCATGGTGAATTTGATGGATGGCTTAATGTTGTTCAGGTGGTGTAGAAAAGGTCTAGCTGACGGTCGCTATGGTTCCAAATTATGAACGTATCGTCTACATATCTGAGCCATAATTTTGGTTTAAATCTCGCTTTTTCCAGTGCTTGGACCTCGAACCAGTTCATGTAGATGTTGGCGATTACCGGTGAGAGAGACGAACCCATAGGAAGACCGTCGTCTTGTGCAAAGAATTCGTCCTTTAATTGGAAATATGAGTTCCTGAGGCAGCATTGTAGAAGTTCCATTATCCCTCAACCGGTAGCAAAGTTCTATTATGTAATTCCTCGTCCTCTAGTAACTTCTTCTGAATAATTTCTAAAGATTCTTCAACCGGAACATTAGTGTAAAGGCTTTCTACATCGAAGCTGACAAAACGATCTCGTTTTTGTAGTTCTATAGACCCAAGAATCTCTACGAAATGTCTGGAATCCTTGACAAACGATGGGCTGCCATCTTGAAGTGGTCGTAGAATTGGAAGTAAGAACTTGGCTAGTTGGTATGTGGGTCCATAACGAGAGCTAGTTATTGGTCGAAGCGGCATGTTGTCTTTATGTATCTTTGGTAATCCATATAAATGCGGTGGTTTGCTGTGGTGTGGCGTAAGAGTTGTCCTTGTTCTCGAAGGAAGGTATTCTTCGTATTTCTTCAATATCTGGTAGACCTTCCTCTCCAGGCTGGAAGTGGGATCTTTCTTCAAGCGTCGGTAGTTCCCTTGTCGTAGAATCTCGTCTGTTTTTGGTCGTATGTATGGGAATCCATGATTACTGTTGCTTTTCCTTTGTCAGCTGGCAGGATTTTGATGGATTTATTCTTCTGTAGTTCTTTAAGGACCGATATCTCCCGTTTTGTTATGTTGCTTTGTTCTTTCCTTTTCTTCTCCAGTACACTCCGGACTTTCCACTTGAACTCCTCTGCTTGTACCGGTTCTAACTTTGCGGTCTCCACAGCACTCACGATGTCCAGAATAGGAACTTCTTTGCAAGTAACAGCAAAATTAAGTCCTTTTTCCAAAAGTGAAGTCTCCGTGATTGATAATGGATGTGAGGAAATGTTGACAATGGTTCTCTTCGGTACTTTCCGAGTATTGGTTGGTTCTTGTTGGTTTCGAGTTAGATTTGACCATTTTCTGTTGTGAGCAAGTTGTTGTGTTCCTCGAATCTTGTCACAGACGGTGTCAATCTTTCGGAGTATCGGTGCTAAATCTTCTTCCGAGATGATTACTTTTATTTCTTCGAACTTCAGTGTAGCGTCTTGGATTAGTGTGGCCTTCTTCCAACGATGATAGTTGATTTGCGATCTAATCAGAGCCAGGCTAGCTCTTTCAACAATCTTGCGTGCTCTTTCACCCTGGATTGGGGACTTCAAACGGAAGCCCTTGGGTATGATGTGATTGTCTCTGGCCGTCCGTAAAAACATTATGTGCGTCTCTTCCTTCGTAATCTTGATCCTGATTTTCTCGTAGTCTCGAAATTTGTTGCTGATTCCGGGTCCATACCGGTCTTCCAACGTACGTTTGAATGGTTTAGACAATGTTATATTTGAAATAATAACACTATTCTGGACTTCCATTGTCTATATTTTATTTTAATAGAATAAACACATTTTTACGTTTCATTGTCTAGTATATCTGCAATCCCGAGTTTTTACAATTTTATATTTATATTTTAATTAATGACAAACAGTGATACTAGTTTATAGGTTTTATAATTTTTGTTACCTATATGATTCCATATTTATTACGGTGCTATTGTTTTATAACCGGTCCAGTGAGATCAATCTGGGTTGCTGCTTTTGTAAACTATTTTTCAGAGCCTTGAGAAAGACGAGCCTTCACTGGTCGAAACGTCGGCAATAATGATATACTAGTTTCATTTCAACCCCATTACATTCTCCTACGAGAAGGTCCACTGCGTGGAAACTAACCATTACTAATAACCATAGCGGAGTTTATCGAAGAATAACCACAATGTCTTAATTGCTATTGAAAACCCAGCGTAGAGATTAACAATGTGTGGAAACTCTTAATTGGACGCCTGACTAATCTTAGTCTACGGTAACGTCCCCCTTCATTAACTTTGTACACTTGATCGCTGCACTAACTTTGTATTGGCATATAAGTTACAGTAGTCTTTAAGTTTGTTAGTATTCACCTGAAGACGATTGCAGATTCAATAGCAATTGAAGAAACGTTGTGTTTATTCTATTAAAATAAAATATAGACAATGGAAGTCCAGAATAGTGTTATCAATTATTTAAATTATCTAAAAAATTTAAAAGCATGTGTATTAAAAACTTATGTAAATGTAGGATAGTGTTGTATTCTTTTTAGAGTTTGAGCCTGCTCTGAATATTTTTATCATTAATGTATTACTCCTATCGTTGCTCTTACGTTTTTAGAGTACTCCTATTCTAATGTTAAATAATCATGGAATATGAAAATTTTTTGTGGGTTTTGGTGTGGTTGAGTATTGATCAGGTTCTATTAAATTATTATTCAAAATAAATAATTTGTAAAAAGTGTAGTATGTAATTAATTATTGTTATTACTTTTTCTTATTACTTATTTGGGGCGGAAAAAATTCACCAGGGAACTTGACAGTTTCAGGAACGGTCATGGCTACACTATTACTTACCGTAATACAGATATGTTTATAATTGATTAGGCGGTATTCTGCTCCGCCTAGCTCTTAAGACGACACTGCAGGTATGAATAAGAATAATTGAGGGTAATTAACCACCTCGGGGGAAGTATTAATGTGTTACTAACGTAAAATTTGTCTGAAATATGCTAATTTCGAAGCCATGGGCGATTTTAAAATATTTCATAAAATTGTCATCTTTCACCAAAAGTAATTGTGAAGAACTTGGTTTCTACAGAAAACACAAGCATTAATAATTATTATTAGTATTCTTGTAATGGGTTGACTTGTATAATAAATATATTTTTTTCAGCTTTTAGATGTTTATTAACGACTAGATTACCCCCAGGCCCCTAGGAGGTCTCACGAAAAGCAAGTAAAGTTCCCTCAAATGCGTTGCCTATCCTAGCATGCAACAGCACGCCCCGATATACTTAACACTGGCCCAGTACTGGGCTATGCTTGTTCCCCTATCGCGCAACGTAGACAAAAAGAACCGAGGTGATAAGAAAAATATAAATTAAGATATGATTACAAGTAACTACTTATTTAATTATTTTAGAAACTCACTTTATTTTGTTTTTCATTATTAATGACTAGGTACTAACTAGGAACTTATGGATGTCGATCACTGATCATTCTTTTCTGTATTTATGTCTTTTTCATCACTACACTTTGTAATTAAACAGAACCGTGTTCATTATGTGCATTTCTATTTGAAGGCCAAGTATAATTATTGATTACTTTGGTGTACAGTTAATTCTGATTCTTATAATAAAAATTTAACAATTGATATTAAATTACTACATATTTGTTATTATCTATGTAGGCATGCATTAACAGTCATCGGTTAGGTGCAAAGATGGATTGTCAAATCAAATCAAATTTATTACTTCTCTAAATAAAATACACACAAAATAAATTTTGATTTAATAAAGTAATAAATACGAGTAAATAATTCCGATAACATTTAGAAACAATAAATTTGAACTTAATATTAATAATCAATGGAAAGTCGACTACCAATCGTTGTAAGCTTAAACAGCAGTAATGATTTGGAGTCAGTACAAAGTATCTTTTAATTTAATTATATATGAACTATTTCTTAAAGTTGTACATTAACTTCGCGTAGATAAAGTTAGCTCACCATTTTTAAAATTAAATAAATTGTTGTTGTTCCAGATTGTTTTTAATGTTTGTTATGTATTGTTCCAAAGTTATAAGACCCAAAACCACAAAACATAACACAATAAACTCAAAAAACTTCTTTTTTCAGTGGCCCCCCAATTTTTTAAAGTATAAATTTTTTTACTGTTCTGGATTATTCTAGATGTTCTGAACATTGTTCCAAATTATCAATTCTCTAAAATAAATTTTTACAAAGATACGATAAAATACATCAATGTGAATGCATTTTGTTACGTGATCGTTAACACTAGGTGTTGCAAAACTTATTGTTAAAATACACCAACAAGTGCTGGAATAAGTTAGCCCCATTTTTTTAAATTTAAATATTTTGTTAGTTGTTCCAGGTTGTTCCAAGTTTGTTCTATATTGTTCCAAAAGTATAAGACGAAAGACAATATAAGAAACGCAAAAAAAACATTTTTTAGGTTCCTCCTATTTTTTTAAAAAATCTTTTTTTTATTGTTCTAAATTGTTTAGGTTCCAGGTTATTTGACTTTACAAAAAAATTGGATTTTATCGAATAAATCGGAAACTTCTTATTTCAGGTTTAGGACATGTTAGATACTTTCCCATTGATTTTCGAAGCAGAATTCACTAGTGACATAAAAATGGTAGTTTCCATTTGAAAAAATTAAGTTTACAGGTATTTGTGATGGCAAAGTTTGAACCAAATCACCCCTGTATATATGAAAATATTTTTTAAGATGTGCAACTTTTAGTGTATTTAGGAGTCTGCTCGCACTTTTTCGGACAAGTAATCTGGGAACCCATAATCGGACAATTACACACTAATAAGTTCCCTTTCGGTCTTCTTGCACGCAGAACGATGTGTTCTTCAAAAAACACTACATTCTATACACAGTTATTGCAACTAATGATAATTTCAATTATTTTCATTGTAACACACACACTACCGATGGATCACCAATTGAGCTATTTAAATATTCGAGTAAGTGTTCTAAAAACCTACAACAATAAAAAATCCATTTTTCAAAAAATGAGGTGGCGCTAAAAAAGCCAAATATCATGAAACCTAAAACAATTTAGAACAATAAAAAGTAGATTTAAAAAAAATGGGAGGACGCTAAAAATGTGTTTGTCTTTTGTTTTATACCTTTAGAACTATATAGAACAAACAAAAAACAACCTGAAACAACAAAATATTTAAATTAAAAAATAGGAGGCTAACTTATTTCAGCACTATGTTAAATTACCATATATTTGTAAAAATTTATTTTAGAGAATTGATAATTTGGAACAATCTTTAGAAGGCCTAGAACAATTCCAGAACAGTAAAAAAATTGATTTTTTCTTAAAAATGAGGGCCATTAAAAAACTATTTTTTTGAGTTTATTGTGTTGTTTTTGGTTTTGGGTCTTATAACTTTGGAACAAACATAGAGCATAGAACAATCTGGAACAACTAACAATTTATTTAATTTTTTTTTATCCACCTATTAACTTTATCGTCCGACACGACAATTCATTTGTAATTCAGTTGATACATTACGAAAATTTTTTAGTTTTATCAGTTTTACATAAATTGAAAGTATGGGGCAATTTATTCAACTATTACAACTATGAGTTTTATGAGTATGCAAATTTTTTGTTTTTTTTAAACAGTGGCGGCTCGTAGGTCAGAACACCGGAGGGTCTATAAATAATGAAAAAAAAAAATTTAATCTTGTTTTTCAAGTAGATTTTTCAAATTTCAAATAGATCCTGTCGTCTTTATCATTAACAAAATCGTCTACTGTTGCAACGTTGTCAGCAAGCCATTGTAATCACATCAAAATTAAGTCCGTATCCAGTTAACAAATTTAAAAATAATTTATCTAGTAATTTTTTTGCTATTTATTGCTGACAATTAAAATTTTGTTCTAGTATATTTAAAAAGTTATTAACAAAAACAAATGCGTACGGCCAACTTCACGTGGTTAGAAAGGGGATATCGAAATGCGGTTTTAATTTAATTTTTTGAAGAAATCTATTTTATTTGTAGTGTTGTCACAAAATGCTCTCAACCGGCGACACAAGGAATCTTAAATCAATCTGCTTAAGGCAGCGTTGATAGCCTAAGAAAAGCGTTTTTTGACAACTCTTAGTTTGACAAAATCCATTCTGCCATTTTGACGTTATTGACATTTATTTGCAAAAATGTTCGAGCACCCCCACCACTATCCATTAAGAGGTAGAACAAAAATTATTTAACAAAAAAGAAGCTTTAAATGGGGTTAATTTTAGCTATCTGTAATATAAGAATATTTCTCAAAGAATGGAAATTAAAATTTAAGAATGCGATTACGCCCCCTGGCGGCAATTCTAGAAACTTCCAGAATTTTCTATTGGCTACTTTAGTATACATTTTTCACCCGAAGTTTTTCAACAACTACTTTTGAGTTGGGGCTAAGTACCCTTCTTAATTGGCCACCAGAAATATACCCACCATAACCTCACAGATGACCAAAACAAAGCAAGTTTAAAATTTTTGATCTATGATTGTAAATGCTTAATCGTATTGTTATTTTTATTTGTTATTTGAAATGGTAATCCCTAAACGTTATTGCGATTTTATTTCAGATTCAGGTTCTTGAGAAAATTTTTTACATCAATTAGGTACATATCAAAATTGTACACATTTGATTAAAACGACGTGGAGATATTTGAATTTGAACATCACATTTATTTTAATGTAATTTAATTGGGAAAAAACCTTAAATACAGGATTTTATGCCCTTTGAAATTCAATGAAAATAAACCTAATTATCAAATTCAAACATTCCAACACTTTGATTAAAATGTAAACATTTAAAAAAATGTTATAATTTTATTATGTAAACATTTTTTGTTTTGATCATTTTTTTGGCAATAACTCCAAAAGTATTAATAACGGAGCAAAACCTTTTATACAAAAGTTTATTTATTTCATACAGTTTATATTATTTACTAAAAAAAGATACCATTCTATTTGAAACAACAAAGTGAGGTTATGTTGGACACATTTCTGAAACTTGCAATTGAAATATTTTTAAACTCTTAGAAATTATGGGGTTACACCAAAAGCATTTTTCTCGTAAATTTTCAAATAAAGCCGTAAGAGAAGATTCCACTGCAATTGGTCACCCTGAATGTCTGAGTGCAACTCTCCAGGAGATTTGAAATGCTGTTTGACTGTTTATGATAATAGCTCTCCACGTGTCAGTACAGCTATTATTAAATCACCTATTTGACATTATCAAATAATAGAATATTGTTCAACGAGTGACGAAAGGAACATTACTAAACTCGGTTACGCCTCATTTGGTAAATTGTACTCTCGCTTAAAAAATGTTTTCGACGAGCTCAACACTATTCTTTTGTCGATGCAATGTCACTGTATATATTTGTAATGATTTATAGTACTTTTCCCTTAAAATAAAAAAAATAAATGCCCGTGAACACCCCACTAAATAACTCGGTATTGTAATTTCAGATTTGTGAATGGAACGCTATATTTTTTGACATTTTTCGATTTATCACATTCGGTGGTAAATAGATACGTAATTTTTTAAATTTTTAACAACTTTTTTGATTATGAAAAACAAACAATCCTTAGTAGTATCTCCGTTAAAATTTTTAAAAATGTCTTAAAAAATAATTTTTTCACTTAAATAGTATCCCCATTGGAATCTTGGAAACTGTAAGAATTTGATATATTGCATTAAAAACGCGGTTAGATTTTTTCGTAATATTGAAAAGTTCACAGCCGGCATCTTACATACTACAGATTTCTAGAAAATTATTTTTGTCTGAGTATCGAAATTTTGGCATACGTGAATATAATTTTTCTTTCCCTTATGGTAACCACATTGGTTTTATCCTGAAAGTTAATTTTACAATTATATTCCTTTACGGAAACTTTTGTCCCTTTTAACCACATCCGTATCTCTTACAGTTTTTAAAATTCCAATAGGGACCCTAATAATAAAATAATTGTTTTTAGAATTTGAATGGAGATAATTTCTGTGGAGTAACTTCAAGCTCAGTTTTTTTTGTTTTTTCATAATCAACTAGAAAACAAATTGTCTACGCAAATAACTTTAATTGTTATTGGACACACTTCTAAATGGCTAATTTCAATTTTTTTCTGGCTAGTAAAATAATACAGGGCAGCATTTCATTACTCTTCACTATTTTTCTAAAAATTTATAATACAGCTGTATAATTTTTTGTTGTATAGAGACAAAATGCCTTATAAGAATCTATAAAAAATGTACGCGACACCGAATGAATGGACATGAGAGTGTTAATTTTTGACCGAAGGTCGAGGTCAAAAATTCTCTCGAATGTACCATTTGGTGGAGCGTTTTTAGGTTGACAGTTTTTCGAATTAAATTGCTAAAGAAAACAGATTTGAATTTAAACAACACAAATTTGCTCGCTAAAATATAAACCTTGAATGTAATTCGGCAGGACACGTCAAACTATTTATTTGCTTACTTAATGTATGTATGTATAAATTAATACTCATAAACAAAATTGTAAAAAAACATAAATATTATCTTAACAAATTTAACACGGGAGTTTTAAAATAATTAAAAGATGTCATGATTGGTTCTTTAAATAAATTTACATTCCCGAACAATTTTTGGTGCTTTTTAAATAAATGTTTGGAGTAATAATGCTTGTATGCAACGAAATGTGATATTTTAAGGGAGCCAGAAATTGACCAAGAACATTTGTCAAGTGTCTATAATTTTGGAAATAGAGTAATTGTCCTGAAACCTCAGATTACGTCAGTTCCATTTCTAACCAATTAAAATTCTACATTCGTATACGTGTTACAATATGAAATAACGTAATACATTTCCAAACTTTAATAATTTCATAATTTGTTTGGGTAAAGGGAAGGAGCGTGTTCAAAGATGTGTGCGCATTTTGTTGAATAAACAAGATCTAAATGGAATTATCTGTATAATAAAATTAATAATAAATATAATGCATTGCAAGTTGATATAGATATATTACTAGTTGTTTTCCAGATTCTCAGCATCAGCCTGATCAAGAATATGCTTTGCTACCGGCTGAGGTTCTATTTTCTTTTCTTTGGCAACATTGGCTTCTGACGTCTTTTACGACATATCCTTGGGGTTCGTCGAATATTCCCGATTTTTGTTGTACCCCAGTTGCTTGAGGCACGGTTGAAGCTGGTGTGATTCCATTAGCAGCATTAATATCGCTAGCTACTATAGCGCAACCTTCTTGGTCAGTTTTAACGAAAAATGCGCGATTTATTTTGAATTTGTCCAAAACTCCGTAGGCACGTTGCATTACTATTCCAGGCGCTAATCTATCTCGGGTCATAACCCAAACATTTTCTAAAAAAAATTGTAATTAAACTTCATCGTTCTATGAGGGTCTTGTTGACCTTACGAGCGTTGAATGGACCTATTCCGCTACAACTCCAAATGACCGCGTAAGTATCGTAATCCGAATCTAATACAGTCAAAACTGATTCGGTGGAAATGGGAGTTGTCGCGTATTTAACGTTCAATTTCCCTTCGTTACCTTTCCCAACTAGTTCCAAATGTCCACCAATAACGCGTTTAACTCCAGTTCTAAGCACGACTTATATAATGAAATACTAAGGCAAAGTAAATGCATAAGACTTACATTCTATTAGTGACCTCGTTGGATATGTATATTCTTCCGCTCGGTGCCTTTGCGTAATCGGTAACAACACAGCGACTTGACTACTTCCGAAAATGTGAAATAACGTTCGGCTTCGTACCATTTTCCTAGGAATCGTTCCATGTCAAATTCTGCCATAGGTAAATAGTCCGACACCATCCTATGCTAGGAATCTGGGCCGACGCCCAAGTAGCGAACAATAACACAACAACGCAATAGCTTTTGGGGCTCATCTTTCTTCTTGTGTCGAAGACACATTTCTGCTGTTTATATACTACGTTAACCGCTATTTTCCACGCATATTTTTGTTTTTTAATTACATTCCGTCAGTTATCCCCATTTGGTGGTCTCGAAACGCGATTTGAGGCTCAATAAAATCAAGATTTATTCGGAAATGTGCGATCTATATCCATTAATTAATGAAATGACAACACAAATCTCGAGTAATTAACTAAATCCGTTGGTTTATACCTAAAGGCAATGTCCTAGAATAACCTCTTGAACTAAGCGAGTTCGATACAACGGTTGATCTTAATGATTAATAATCCATTCGTGTGTCCATATTTTAGCACCAGTTCAGATTTTAATACGGATCTCATGACTTTAACCTAATGTTACTTAATTATCATCTTTTGTATCTACGTTATTCAATTGCCCGAAATCCAAATAATGTGGTCTTAAAGAAACGATTTATTCAAACATAATATGTACAAAACTGTATATTAACTAATTAAAAAATTATCTAAAGGCATTTGTACTACAATTTGCACAAAATCGTCTCATTACTGTATCAAGTTATTTTCTCTTTAAAATCTGTTTAAATAGTTATCATTTTAAATTTATATCGAAAAATATCAAAAATTTTAGCTTCGAGATAACATACAACTGACAAAATAGTTTTTTCGAAAATTGTACATTGTCTCGCATTTTATCGAATTTTCTTGAGCGTTTTACTTTAATCGAACAACTTTCCTCGCATTTTTATTTTAGAAATATGAGATCGCACCGAGTTTATCGCGTACTTATATACTTCATACATACACATTTTAAGGGCTATGTCACTGTTCGAATTTTCTAAAATTTACCTCTTTGGTGTGTAAAAGTAAATAATACAACTATATGTACAGAAAAGCTACAAAGGTTATTGAATAATTTAGTATGGGCGACATAAGCAAAAATGCCCTTTCACATCCGACTCGGTGAACTCCGAAAAAAATACACAGTATTCATAAGTAAATACAAAATTAAGTGTCAACACCGATTTGCAGAAAGAGAAACGACATATTGAGTTTATGCGCGATGAAATAAAAATAATTTATTGTTGGAGACATAATCCTAAAAATAATTTAAAACTGGAATTTTTCTGTTCGTAATAGTTAATTCACACATTCAACACTTAAATTTAATTGATAATCCTAAATCGATTGAACACAACGACGGTTGACAATGTACATTTTACAAAAATTAAAACACAACTTTAAGTAGAATTATCGAGTTTAATACGTTAATTGGTCCCATCATGTTAATACCTCTGATGGATATAAGGCACTACATTTAGGATCCCTGAGGGTTGCCTGCGAAAACTGAATTTTCAATATGGTATCGACGGGCTCAAATTATCACAATTGTTCCAAGACAAGAAAAGCGATCGTTCTCGAAATCTTTTGTCTACGACCGCAATTTCGCCGTAGTATGAAAACGATTACTTTAACTCGTGCATATTTTTACTTAGCAATAGATTATTATGTGGTCCGGATAAATGCCTTATTAACTCAGGTAACGATTCAAAAGATAGAGGACAAAAACAACAGTTAAATCTACCAACGTTCCCTTCATTAGAAGATATCACATTACGGTGCACAGAACACAAATGTTTTAGTAAGTGCGCTTTTTGCTTAAACATAGCCACACACAAACGACACGCAAAAGGTTTTTCTCCAGTATGTACCCGCAAATGCGTTTTAAATTCCACGACATTCCGAACTGTTTACCACAATACTCACAACGATATTCCCGCACCTGTCCTGCATGTCCGCTTTGTTTGCTGCTATTTCCTGCAGACGGAGAACTTTCGCTATTATCGTCACCGCCACCAACAAATAAAACTGAAGATTCTCGAGCATCCTCACGCACGATTCACTTGCGCCTGACACAAAGACCAAGCCCCCATGTATGCTCAAACTGTTGATATTCGGAAGATATTCCTTGATCCGCGCTCGGAGGCCGATATTTGACCACAATGTTATCGGACGGACCTGAAGCGTCGGAATGCTGCCCGGTGTAGGTGTATGCGTCCGCTCCGCAACAAAAGGAGGCGCTGATAATGACAAAGGATGGTGTGCCGCGAGTAACGGATGTCGAATTGTCTTGTACCTGTGCCTGTGAACTCCATCATCTATGTAAGAAGGCGAAAACGGAACAAATGGCGGGTTCTGGGCGGGAGAGTTGTGGAAACCTGGCCTTCTTTTTCTGTGAGGTGTTACCACGTAGTTATCTGAGTCTGCACTAATGACATCAGCTCTTGTTCACCTGAAGGCGGTTTCAGCGGAGTAAATTCTTCATGGTGTTTCAAATCAATCGGTTCTATATACATAGTTTTGCCGTTTCACTCGATGATGATGATATTGAGATAACTCGTGAACTTTTTGGTGCTATCTTCACAGTAGACTGTCCAATTTTCAAAGTGTTGATTACTTTTCTGTCCTGGTTTCTGCCAAAAAAGCGGGTATTAGTAATAGGAAATTGCGGGTACGGTAATTGCCACCTGTATATCGGCGTCTTCTTTTCTTCTTCTTCCTCTTCTTCTTCTTCTTCTCCGGTGTCTTTGTGCGTCATCTCCGCTTTAGTATTCAGGATAAATTTACAGGATTAGGCGACGTACTATGCCTTTCTGTGAGTGCGCGTGTGTCGTTGTTATCGTCATCTTGCTCCTCGTCGTCGTCCTTAATTTCACCTTCCTCTTTGTCATAGTCGTCTCCAGTTTCTGCTTCCTTTTTACTTGTATCGGCATCGAATTTTCGTTGTCGCTATGCGACCAATTGTCGACTGATTGCTTATTAGCCTCCGAGGACTGCCATATATCGGATTTAATTTCCAACAACTCGAATAATTCTTGTATGCTCTCCAACTCGTTAGACTGGAAACGAATAAATAATTTTTTTGTTACGTAAAGTTTGTGTAACTTACCTTAATACACGCCTGTCCGTTATAAAGAAAATCTAAAAAGATGTCTAAAGTGGCAGCTTTGATTCCGGGGATTAGTATAACGCTCGGTTCGTGGTCATGGATACTTTCGCCAAGGATGCGACGAACAAGAGGACTCGCAGATGCCATTATTAACTTGTGCGCACTTAATGCCGTTTTGTCATCGCAAATGAATGTCATATCCGCGAAATTTTCAGATGTAAAGCACGTCTTGATTTCTTCAATTATCGTTGCATGATGCTTGCCGTAATGCAAAGTTAATAAACCGTGGGAATCTTGTTCTTCCGAGTACATGGCGAAATAAATAATTCGGTAGAAAATCACCTGAAAATACGATTTAATTTACAAAGTTTCGTAGTCAGTCAATTATTTACGTATTAATGAAGGTCTTTAAAGATCATCGGGGAAATTGAATGACGCTTAAATGAAAATTTTGTTTCGCGCGAGATGATTAAGAAAGCTTCCGTCTAAACGCGCGAATTTCATTAATTGTGTCGCAATAATTTTGGAAGCATTAATTATGAACGTTTTTTGTGCGAACGCTAATTAGAGGTTTGTGGTGGTACACAAAGCAGCAACAAGTTGTTGGCGCGAGAATACCAATACTGGCTAACATCCAGATTACTCACCCGGAAAATAGTGTAATCCTATTGGGCACTCTGCGAGCGCATTTGTCGTATCCGTAGGATCATCCCGAGCACCAGAGGACGCAACACAGCACTGAGCCATGACCATATAGTCCACCGCATAGCACAGAAAAATAATTACTGACAAATTTGCGCTCGTTAGTCAAACGTTACATCGAGTGGATATTATTTTTGGGCCACGACACTGTGCACTGTGTTGCGCCACAAATGAAAGTAAAAGTGAACGAGAAGTACAAGCCTTCACAACAAGGAGCCGTCGCCGTTGTTGTTTCGTGCAACACCAAGTTGATTCCGTCCGGGGGCCAACTTCAATTCAACACTTAGGAATTATACCGTCATCCCCGAGGTTGAAAATTAACGCTAAATATTTAAGGAAGCTTTTTACTCCTGAAACCGCTCGTAATACTACTATAGCTCTTAATTTCTCCCTTTACTTTCCCCTCTTTTTCTCTTCAGATCCCCACTACAGACGAGTTTTTTTCTTAAGCTGGCTGGCTCACACCTTCTCTTTCTCTGCTTTCAAGGTCGCATCAGAGCAGACGGCAACGCGCTGTTCGTTACTCAATTTTTATGCCATAGCGGTTTTAAGAGAGCGCGGTCGCGCGGATTCTATTTTAACTCGCAATTGAATGTTTGAAGCCAATACTGCGATTTCGCATTTGTTAGACCGCGAATTGCAGCTAACATTCCGAGCGGTTCAGTTGCTTCACCGGCTTCGCCAAGGAGACTCGTCGCGAACGGGGCCCGCGCAGGGCCGCGCGTACTTTCACAATACTTCTGTATAGTTAGAGGGGGAGTGTTGTATAATACTACTGCAATCGATTTATATTAACAATAAAATGCTAATGTAAAAATCCGCTTGGTTCTGTAATTGTACGAAAACTAAACATAAGGACACCTTTCTCCACCCATCGTTAACGAAGCGCCTTTGGCGCAATTGGATTACTGCAACACCCTGGTTACCACGTCCTCCCTTTACAAATCCGGGACGCAATTCGAAAATATCGCCCAGGGGCGAAAGAGATACAACAGTAGCTGCTAACGTGCTCATGTAATTCTAATATGCCATTGTTATGTTGGCATTATGTTATGAGAACGAGGGAAAGTAACCATAATGTAAAAACTTTCACGGTCGCGTAACTCTGTCTGAGCCCTACATACAGGCCCGACCCCTGCCCGATATCATATTCAAGGTTAACACAATATTGCGTACGGTGTTGTTTTCGTTTTCCTATAACGAACCGGGACCACAATACAATACATCAATTGTCCTTACCGCTCAACCGGGCGCTGTTACATTAGCTGTGGCAACCATTAATAACATTAGAATTTTAATTATATATTATGTAAATGTTAGAATTAACGTGCCGTATGTATATACGTATAATTGCAGAATAAATGTTTACCGGCTGTAATTAAATATGATTTTGAACTGTGAACTCGATTAAATTAGCCAAGTACCTTCTCTGAGAGTGTGTCACACATAAATTTATTTGTAGAACGACCATGTTATAGGTAAATGGACTAACTAGACGAACTATTTATTAAGTAATTGATCACCTCGTATCGGTGCGAATTCGATCGAGAATGATTTTACCTGTTGAAACCATCAAGGTCTCAACGGGGAAGTGAAAGTGGTGTTATTGCTTATGCCGATATGATAGCCTCAACATCCTTTTTCGTTTTCAACTTTTAAATAATCAGCGTGAGCGCCTTTTACCTGAACGATTTTGACGTTTGTGGAAAGTGAATGTCGATAAGGTCTTACATATCGGGGATATGGGTCGGTAGTCACATGGCAGTTGTTATTGTTCGCGTGTATAAGTTGCAGTTCGGGATCAGAACATCGCTCGAAGCTCCGCACATCCGCCCTCGATGCGGAATGAAAAATATGTGGCTTTGGCATCTCGTCACTATCCGACTAATCACTTCTTAAATCTACTATACATTTTCCTAACGTAGATTGGTTTTCAAATTTATTCAAACTTTTTTTAAATTTTCCCCTTTTTTTTTTATTTTTCATTTTTTTTATTTTTAATTTATTTTAAATTATTAATTTATTTCTTTTTGTTTCTCCATACCCCCTCTTAATACCCTTTTCTTTTTTAATATTATTTTTTTTTTTTAAATTCTGGATTTTGTTTCTCAGGGTTTATTTTACAGCAGCCATGTCAAACTCAAAGTCACTGGTGGGCCAAAAGCATGAAGACCATAGACTAGGTGGGCCGCAAAACCTAATCTTAAAGAAGACAAACTACTGAAAATCTTAACGAAAAAAAGTACTATTATGTTAGAAGTATATTTATTAAATTTCCAATAAAAAGGACATTACAAAACTTACAAACATTAACTTCTTTTGCCAGATATTTGACATCTTTTGTCTTTAATTAAGTTGTCTATTTGTGGCGTGAATTTATCGGCGGAAATAACTTTTAAAACTGCGTCCAAGTGTGCGTCCGTCAATCGCGATCTTGCGGGAGACTTGTTTCCTTTCATCAAAGAAAATAATTGTTCACACTTATAGGTACTTCCAAACATTGACAGGATTTTACAGGCAAGTTTTCTCATTTCTTGGTATTGAAAAGGCAAGTACTTATAAAATTCGAATGTACCAACACTATCAAATTTTTCTTTTAAATGGGTTTGACACTGAATCTCAATCACTTCCATCTGCAAGTGAGGGGAACTTTATCAATATCGATAGTGAAAAGACCAGTAAATAAAGAAAAATTGTTTTCTTGGGACTTAAAATCCTGAAAACGCTTTTCAAATTCTGACAGAAGGCTTCCCATTTTCTCTGTATACATTTTGTATGATATTGGGCCACTTGTACTTTCCTGATACGCCTTGCAAGTCGGAAAATGTGACAGATTATCCACCGCTAACTGGTTTTTCCACAGCATCATCTTACACTTGAAAGCTTTAACATGATCATGCATATCTGTTATAACTTGACGTGGTCCTTGCAATTTCGTATTTAAGTCCGACAAGTGTTTTGTGATGTCTACCATAAATGAAAGATCTTGTAAAAAGGTACGTCGGATAATAAGCTGACATCTTGTTCTTTCACTTCCATGAAAAGGCGTATTTCTTCTTTGAGTTTCCAAAACCGATCGAGAACCATAGAACACGAAAGCCATCGCACTTCTGCATAATAAGGTAAACCAGTGTACTCACTTTCTAAATCACGTAAAAACGCACAAAACTGTCGCTGATTCAAGCCACGTGACCTTATGAAGTTTATCATTTTTTCACTGACTTTAAAACGCTTTCCAACTTGATCACTTTTGAGCATAAAACTTCTTGGTGGATTATGCAATGAACATGATGAAAATCTGGTTTGTCACTGCCCGTTTCTCTGATATTTGTTTGTAATATTTTAATGAAGCCATTATTTACTCCAGTCATTGAAGGAGCTCCATCTGTTGCAACGGAATACAGTTTTGACAAATCTAAATTGTACTTTTGCAGAAGTCCATAAACAGCATTGAAAATATCCTCCCCAGTTGTTGTATCATGCAATGGTACTAATTCCATCAATTCTTCATAAACGTTGATATCTCTATCAACAGCACGAAGAAAAACAGCGAGTTGCGCCACACCACACACATCTGTACTTTCGTCACAGGCAATAGAAAATGCAATGAAAGAGTCTGATTTTGTTTTTATCTGTTCGCTTATATTGGCAGCCAACTCGGTAACTCTTTCAGCGACAGTATTCCGGGACAAGGATATATTTTGAAAAGCCTTCACGCTCCCGGGACTTACAATTTCCGCGGCCTTTACAAGGCACTCTTTTATAAATTCACCTTCAACAAATGGTTTTGAGTGTTTTGCGATCAACTCCGACAGTACGTAGCTCGCTTGAACGGCAGATTCATTTTCTTGCTTTGGACGTGTAAACATAAGCTGTTGATCTTTTAACCGTGATTTTAACTCTTTTAACTTTTCGTTTCTAATCATGCCTGTATACTTGTCAAACTTAGTTTTATGACTATCATAGTGACGTTTTATATTATATAATTTTGGGACACCGACTGTACTGTTACAAATCAAGCAAATAATTTTGTCTTTCACTTCACAGCAAAAAACTCTAATTCCCACTTTTCTTGAAAGATACGATGCTCATCTCCAAGTTTCCTCTTACTTCCACTTGGTTTTGAAACAGACATGTTAAAAACTTTACCCGAAATAAATAACAATAAGTACTGTTACGTGTTGTAACAATAAGTACGCAACTAAACTCGCAATTCTATCGCAACTGACTCATAACTGACTGAACAACTGAACTGAATCGAGCGGTATTGGCTTATATACGGATTGTGATTTCTCGACAGTTCTTTCCAGAATGTTCAGGTAGCGTCATCTGTGTTCTCGCGCGATAGAACTTTCCGGAACAAGCCAGGCTTTTAGGTTGAGCGCGCATCTTAGTTCATCATCACAGTACTTTATTTTCGGTTTTAACAGGCTCGCGGGCCGCATTACATGGCTGTTTTCAAAATTGATTCGGGGCCGCAGGAAAATGCTCAGTGGGCCGCATGCGGCCCGCGGGCCACATGTTTGACATGGCTGGTTTACAGAAAAAAAAAAAAAAAAAAAAAAAAAAAAAAACATAAAAAAAAAAAAAATAAAAAAAAAAAAAAAAAAAAACTAAATTTATAAAACGTTCTTTAATTTTATTTTTAATTATTTTTTTATTTTTTTAAAAAATTATCCTTACACTTATCCTCAATAAAAATTTAATCTGCTCTCTTCTATGCAATATTGTATTAATTTGCATTATCGATGTAGCTCTTTAATATACTTTTTCCTCTCCAACATTTATTACTCTTATCGCCACATTTAGTGGCAATTTCTGATTGTTTACTTACCAATTTCACGTATCTGGAAAATAACATATCGTCAAATGAGAATTCTTGTGAGAAGTTGTGGGATAAATGAAAATGTTTAAATCTCAACTTCAAAATAACGAAAATTAGAAGAAGTCTATTGAAACCGTAAACTGTTTGAACCGCGGTTCAACACATGTTTATCACAAAATCGTGTTCTCTTGTATGGAATATTCCAGGCAGTGACGGCACTTTTAGATTTTCTAAAAGTCACGAATTTATTATTAAATTCTAATACATTCCCACTGAATAGAAAAAAAAATTTCTTACAGCTTTTTCCGAGGAAGATTTCCAAAACAAGCTAGAATAGACTGAAATGCAGTTAAGGGATCTTGGATTAAAATTTTATCCTGAAAATAAGAAAAATACAATACGGAAACAAGGCAAAATCGTATTCAGAAGAAACGAACCTGTAGATAAACTTTAGCAAATGTAGATGTAACCTCAAGTCGAGATTCTGACGAAAGAAGGATTTAACAAGCTGAAGAGTTGACAATAAACTGACAATTACAGAAAAACACCAAAAACTGCACCAAAGACTTTTGGTGCTTTTCTGTTGGTTAAATAGACGCTGTTCCTTTCCTTTGACAATTACACATGAAGAAGAGAATATTACACTATGACCTTTGACTATTACAATGATTGGAATGGTCATACATTTGATGATGATATATTCGACAAAAAAAAAAGAGGGGGGGATCTTTATTATTTAAAGACTTTTTTATAATTGAAACGTCTAATAATTATTGTACAGTGGATCCCGTAGCTAAAGTAGCAGAGAGAAGGGCCAACTTAAGGATTGGTGAATGGTTTTTTATTCTACAACGTTCACTGAAACTACCAAAAGTAAAACTCTCAACCGAAAAACAAGGCCCAATTCAACAGAATCTAAAACAAAAGGTGCCGGATGCGTTTGCACTTGATACAACAGTTTTCTTCGTTTGGACATGAATTTTACTATATTGTACATTATAGATGCCAAATCCACCTGACAGCATAGATCTAGTACTACCACAGGTACTTGGGTTATTTAATAAAAAAACTGAAGACTGTTCTGAAATTGAAACTCCGCAAATAATTCCAAATACGACAATTTCGTAATCGATTTTGAAACAGCTTTAACAGACACTAGATCAAACTCGAAAATTACTACACTGTATTTTCCTATAACTCAGGTATATAACAGAAATGTATCTAAATAAAATTATTTTTTATATAATACATTTTTCTGATGCATCGAATAAGACGTTTACTAAAGTTAGTGATTTAATAATAATAATAATAATAATAATAATAACTTTATTTCAGTAAGGACCACATGTAACAACAACAAAAAAAAATTCAAGTTAAACAAAATAATTCCTTGCCGAAATCGCAAGGCGAGATTCAGTGAAGTAGTAAACTACCCACTGCTCTACCATCTAAACCTTGTCCCCTTTATAATGTATTTACAACATTTTAAATCCCTATAACTAAATACATCCAATTCATAGTTTGCAACCAAAATAATAAGATACAAAAAACTTGAATATTCGATACCGTGCCATATAAATATATAGTGCATGTATATTGCAACATCATCTACTTACACAAATCTAATAAACCCGGAAGGTTGCATTTACTAAAAATTCTAAAACGCTCATCGACTGCCTCTTGTAACGTGTACTCGGAGAGCGTTCTTTTGAAACTATATTTCGAACAACTTTTTTAATTTTTCGGCAATTCATTATACATTGAATAAACTTGAAATGAGAAGGACCGTTCAAATCGGGTGGTAGCATGAGAGGGAGGGGAAATTAACCCCTGAACCTGGTGGTCAAGTTGTGAATGTCAGTCCTAAACTTTATTTTTTCGATATAGGTAAGAAGGAGTTTGACTTAATATAATTTTGTGATACAGACATAGACAATTTATTCTCCAGCGATTGGCCATCGTTAACCATCCTGCTTCTTTCAACTTATAGCTTATACAATTATATTTCCTGACACCATAAACAAATCGTAAACAAGCTTTCTGTACTTTTTGTATACGAGCATTAGTAGCACTATCCAAAGCCGAATGATATACTGGAGATCCGTAGTTAAAATGACACAATACAAATGAGTTTCATAAGTGTAAGAGAGATAGCATTATATGTACCTGCGCGCTGACATCTATGAAGTATACGGAAGCATGTGAAGTT
The DNA here is from genome assembly GCA_030710515.1 of Abscondita cerata. NCBI lineage: Eukaryota > Metazoa > Arthropoda > Insecta > Coleoptera > Lampyridae > Abscondita > Abscondita cerata. Next base: position 88,782 of record JALBCR010000797.1, on the reverse strand, counting down.
TGGTGGAAGTAGGTGGAGGTATTTTTACAAGTGAAAATAGGTATCCACAATTTTTTCTGATGGTTTATCCTTCGATAAATGCTTTGAAAAATATATTCACAAATATAACTACCTCCAGTTCTTAGACCCAATATGGGTTTTAATTGAACACTTCTCGAAAGTTTATCCTGCCACCTGATTTTATTTATTTTTTGTTACATTCAAATTTTCAAACTTTCTAAAACATTTTGTCACAACTTACTGTAATATGTTTTGAAAAAATTGATCGTAAAAATTTTGTTTTGGCATTTTTAAATGTAAAGGAAAATGTCAAATTAAGCATCATTGCATACTCTTTTCATAAACTAAAATGATAATGTATTTTATATGGTCTCTAACGAATTGGACAAAAACTTTCTTATGCGTAGTTTTAGTAGGTAGAAAAATCACCTGAAAAATAGGCAATGTAGCTCTTGGAAACCGATAACAGTCAGGAAATATTGAATTAGAAAGCGCAACAAGTTTTGATCATTATATATTCGCGTCGTACTTTTCAACCAATTGCAATCTCTTTTAAGACCTTTGTCAAATGCTTTTCCCAGTGGACAAAACGTATGCACCTACATCTTTTTGATAACCTCCTTTTTCTGGGTTTTACTTACATTTTGTTCTACCTCAGTTTAGTGTTAATTTTGTACTAATTTATATGCAATAGTACAAATCGAAGTTTCCCTCCTTAATGTTCAATAGGTTAGCAATTTTAGAGCATTCCTAGAACCCTATTTTGCATAATACAGCAGAGAGGTTTTTTCAAATTTTGGATTGTTTAATTTTGTGTAAAATTTAGTGTTAACTAGGTACCAATTAAGTGCTAACATTTTAAATTTAATGCTCGTGCCTTTCGCTGGGGGCGCCAGCTTAATATTAAGACCCCAAATAAAAAATGCATAATTTTAAAACGAATTATATAAGAATTATGTCAAATAAGTCTTAAGACATCTAGTGTCGCCTCGTGCTATCGTAAAACGTCCGAAAGTTAATTTGCATTAAAGCAACTGTCGACAAAGTTGCTCCAAGATCTAATAAACAAAATTATTAAAATTCATTAATGAAATAAATAATTTGCAAAAGCCACCGTAGTTAATGTTACCCCTTCTAACATGCGTTAAAAACATTATGTGCTTCGAGGAATATGTGTTCAACGACTCGTATTTGCTGCAGTTTTAAAATTTACAAAACCCGAATTTAGTGCTCATTCCGAACTTGCAAGAAAAAAATGATTTCATTGTATATGCCTGCCATCATGTCAGAGAGAACACGAGAAACAAACGAAGGTATTGTGTCAAATAACTGATCCTTTACTGTAGTATGTATTAACATTTCGAAACCTCGAATTAAGTGTTCGTTTGCAACTTACAAAAAAAAACAATAACTTAAGGTTATAGGTATTTTTCCGAGTATGATGTCAAATCCTTTGGCTTTTACTGTAGTTTCAAGATTTCCGAACCCCGAATTAAATACTCGTTCGTGACTTGCAAGAAGTAAAAAATAAGGTGTTTTCACGAGGATAGCGTCAAATGACTTGTCTTTTCCTGCAGTTTTAAGATTTTAAACCCTCCCATCGAACATCGTAATGAGAGAGCATACGAGATAAAAAATATTAAGTTTGAAGATTTGAAATCAATTCAAGTGCTAGTTCGGAACTTGTAAAAATGACTTGATATTATAAAACTGCCATGGTTTAAACTTAAGTAAGTTGTTATTTCTTACAAATCTAATGTATTTAATTAATGACTTTAACAAATTTGTTTATTAAATCTTGAACTCCTAATTAGCATCTAATTATTTTTAAAATTATTTATTTCCTATAAGTTTTTTTATTTGGGAGAGTCTAACTCAATATTAATTTGACTCCCCCATTAATTTTGAAAAAAATTCTCAAACGAACTTACACCTAATAGGCACTTAATTTTTCACGTAATGAAATTTTGTTGTTGGGGAACTTATTTAACCGACGTTTATCTTTCTTTCGAGTTTCAAATTGGTCTACGTTCGAATTTTCTTCACTGTTACCAGTACTACTAATAAAGATTCAATACATAACATTCTATTTTTTTTAAATTAACATTTAAATGTCTGCTCAGTTTAGTACTATGGTTAGATTTTTTTCCAATTCATTATGCTATTAGTATTGTAACTTATATGTACATTAATTATAGCCATTTCTTTATTTAAAGGTACCTTTTAATATGGATTGGCCTGAAGGTTAAATCTGTTGCATATCTGACGATTTAAACAATCTCTAACGAAAGTGTTAAACCATTTTTGTTTTATTTATTATAATTAAAATCAAAACCTTGCATGTTGCAAGAGGCGTCATACAGGGAGATCTTCTCAGCCCTATACTGTCATAACGCCGTGATTGACGAACTAAGATGCGAACTGAACTACTATCAACCTGGAGATACCATAACATCTAATAACAAATGCACGTCTATCTCCTTCGCCGACGACCTCATTCCTATTGGACGACCAGGACCCCTTTTTAAAGATGGAACTCGATCCAGCTTTGCAAAACTATTGCCTATTCATCAGTAAAAAAGGTATCAGTTCCCCACACTAACAACATTTTTACCCTCAACGATACCGAAATCTGTTCCTAATACCTAAATGTATTGTCCATAATTAACCCCAAATTTTTTGGATTATCCACGATTGGCAGGAGGGATCCTTGTAAAGAATCCTTAAGATTAATAACTTTTTTGCTATTTCCAAATATAAGAACAGCGGATTTGGATGGATTCAAAACTAGACAGTGCTTTTCAGCGAAGGATGATACACTTTCAAAATTGCAATTAACATATGACGGCAGATTGTAGATTATTACATGGAAACAAGTAAAACAGCTGGGTATCATCAGCATATATGTATACTTTACAGTATTTAACATATAAGTGAAAATTAATAGTGTACATTTTATATAGTAGAGGACCCAGTACCGACCCTTGAGGTACACCTGCTCGTATCATCGTTCGCTGCGAAGTTTGATTATTTATCCTTACACACCGAGTACGATTACTCAAGTAACTACCTAAGAGCTGTATTAAACCCGATATAATGTAAAATTGCAAGTAAAGTTGAATGATTAATTGTATCAAACGCTTTGCTGAAGTCTAACAAAGTTAAAATACTAAAATTGAATGAAGTACTAGTGTGATCAAAAGTAAGATGAATTGGTCATTTTAGGTATTGTATATTTTAAATTTTTAATATTTAAACGGCAAAACACAAGATCATGATCTGAAATCCCTACCTCATTTACACCTGATTCTACGAGTGATTTAATAAGATCACCTCTTAAATCAAACCAAAAACTGGACCTCCTCAATAACTACATCATCCCAAGACTATTTTACGGATTTCAAAACACTAGAATCCCGGGAGCCACATTAACTAGCTGAGATAAACTAATTAAAATGTCAGCAAAATATGAGTTCTCCGTCGGGCGCGCACCACCCCAGATCAGTTTTTTTATGCTAGCATTAAGCTAAGTATAGAGGGTTACGTCTTACTAATTTACGTAATATGGTCCCATTTATCCTCATGACAAAGTTCGATAAACTTCACGACAACAACGATTCAATAATTCAAGCTTTAATTTCAACCCCCTACTACCAGTCATTAGCCACCAAGATATCCAAATTAGCTCCAACCGTTCATCTAGTAAACATATGGAAAGGTTTATTAATCACACAAGGGTTTTCCAGTGCCGCTCAACACGATTCGACAAGCCGATCATGGATCTATCAAAAACAATTTGGATGGACCGGAAAAGATTACATTAAAGCTATCCACCTACGGACGAACAACTTACTCGTCAAAGGCCTACCTTCAGTCCCGGCAAATGAAAGATCTTGCATTAATTGTTGTCGAACTTGGGAAATATTTTGCCATGTATCCCGAAGCTGCCCTGCAATTCATTATGAACATCTCGGACATCATAATGAAGTAATGGGAAAAACACGCTTCAGCAAAAAGTAACTTAGTTTATTTTTAAATAAATAAACAATACAGAAAACGACAGTGTGCGCACAAATACACGCATTTTTTCCAAATTTTGACCAACATTTCGATAAAAATTTTCAATTTTTCTTAAAGCAATGTATGCTACAATAAATTCTCAACTGATTACCAAAAAATTGGAATGTGCGTATCTTTTGTTTATTTTTGAATAAATAAACAATACAGAAAATTACATTGTCAATAAAAATTTTCTTTTTTAATGCCATATATTCTACAATAAATACTAAGTTGATTAACTAAAACTTTGTTCCCAATCGAAGGTTAGAATCTCATTTTTTTTTAAATAAACCTAGAAACTAAAAGCCAAACAGATTTATTTTATTAAACTTATAGTAAAAACCAATAACCAATAACGCGTATATATATTTATAGGTGTTGTTCAAAATGGTTGCCATTTTCCTAATGCAAAATTTGCACTTTTGCGAAATTTTGTTCAAGGCATTTAAAATTATTATGGGGTGACCTATAAATATATATACGCGTTATTGGTTATTGGTTTTACTATAAGTTTAATAAAATAAATCTGTTTGGCTTTTAGTTTCTAGGCTTATTTAAAAAAAAAAAGGAGATTCTAACCTTCGATTGGGAAACAAAGTGCCGACTATTATACATTTCTGGAAAGCTCTTAATGAGTGGAATGTAAATACAAATTGACATACAGGGTGTCCCATTTAAAAATCCTAACTTTGGTAACTTTCTCAAAAATGGGGACACCTAGAAAAAACTAAGCACGTCACTGGATTCTGCATAAAAAATGTGTAACATTCCGTTTTACCTAGTCGATAACTTATCAGATACCTGAATTACAGAGGGTGTCTGAAAATGCACACTTTTCAATTTCACTCTGTATTTCAAAAACGAAGAGGAGATAATAAATCTGTCTGCGCTATCATTTGTTTTACAAAAAAGTGACACAGGTTCGCGAAAACCCCAAAACTCGAACTGCAACGGAGATACCCTGCAAAAGTGTCGAAAACAGGACACCCTGTACATGATTGATTTGGAAAAAAATTTATTTCTAAAGAAATGTGCCTACATAAGAAATATTATAAAGCCATTTAAATAAGTTTTAAACAATCTTTGAAATGAAAGTTGTAGAAAATGTAAATTTTTGTATAAATAGTATTCTCGAAGTATTGTTAAAAAACTCACTGCATCATCATATACCGATAATTACGTATCGGATCAAAAAATAATTTGAACTAAAGTGATACATAACTAAATTATAACCTACTTTTATCTGAAGAAAAAATGTGTAGAAAGAATATTTGTGAAGGTATTCTAAAAATAGAATAATGTAATTATATAAATATAAACAAGTCGGTGGAAAAATAAAATAGCTCGGATTTCCAAGTTTTATTAAAATCGGCCGAACTGTTTCTAAATACCGTATTTACATAAAGACGTTTGGCAAGCCAAAAGATCTAAAGCCAAATTTGTTTTTTGTTTCCTATAATGTACCTACCTGCTGTGTTTAATTCACTGAAGTAAAAAGGAGGTGTTGAAAAATTTTTGTTTTAAAACTGTGACATAAGTCATTTTATTTGTAAAATGCTGAGAAAAAAGAGAAATGACCTTCTATAAAGTTCTATCCGAATTATATCTAAATTCAAAAAATATCAAAATACCGTTTTATTAAAATAGTATAAGCTGTTTTTTTGATACATGGAAGTTATTTTTCCTGAAGATTTTAATTCGAAAAAAGTAAACTCAATTAAACGTTTAAAAGCGTATACAAAAAAATGTTGTAGAAAATAAAAGTTTAGGTAATAAAATATGCAACCAATTTTCGCGCTCATATCCTTTTTTGAATAACTAATATTCTTAATGATGTTGTTTAATAAAGGTCACCTCATTAACTCGAAATTATTATTTAAATAACAGACAACTTTCTTATTATAACTTTTTTGTATAATTAATATGCTGAATATATTGTTAAAACGGAGGGATTACAGTACCTCTTAAATGTTTATGGATTCAAAACAAAAGATCCGTATGATTTAATTATGAACCACTTTTATTTAAAAGAAAATTTACCATATGTACATAAACATAGAAAAATTATTTTTAAAATATTTTCCATTTGAATGTGCCGCAGGTAAAGTTCCCCTTTTGGCTATTAAGATAATGTGAAAAATTTAATAATAAAATACGATGTCAGTCTCAGGCACGAACTTCATTTAAAAATATGGACTGCTAATGTGATACCGCAGCTGCAAAAATTTTAGCGAATCAAATGCTTTGCATTATGGCGCAGTGTTTCTATAATAACAACGTTACAATATTATTTGAATTTAAATGACGTTAAAGTTTATCAGGCGTTCTAAACCAATAACCGTTACGCACCTTTGGAAATGGATGCGCCCAATTAAAGGAAAATTATTTAGCATGCTGTTTTAGCGATTCATATTTATTTATGAATTTTGTGGTCTCAGGGCAGTTTAATTATAATCTACTAGCTCTAAATCCTGGAAAAAAATGATGCCAAAACTTTAGAATTTGAAACCAGTGAATCTTATACAGTAAATATTTCGATTAAAAGTGTGTGAAGCGGGATGTAAACTTTCCATTGCATGGAGTAAGAAGAACTGCCTTTATATCTGTTCTTTTTTGCTTTTTAATTATTTTATTTTGGTCTTGCTAGCTTCATATGAGCTTAACAATGTCATAATTTTTGTATATGGTGTTTAGTTCGAGTCAATTCCGCTAATTTGGTTCTGCCAGCTTCCAAAAGGTGTAGACAGACTTAACGAACTTTTGTATTGTATAATTGTGGTAATAGAGTGCTCTTCTAGAAACAAGAAAGTAAAGATACCTAAACCAGTTGAAAATACATATTTTATGTAAATGAGAAACAAGGTGGTATTTGGATTTTCCACCACAATTTCTATGACTCTAGAAGCAACCAAAGTCTAAATTCCCATTCGTATAGTCAATTTATGTATTGCAATCACTTAAAGAACATTCAAGACACATATCACACATTTGTTGAACAGTAGATTTATTCAACCTCGAAAATATTCACCATACCATTGATTATAAAGTTACTTTATAATCAATAACCATCCATTAAAAAAAAGGTTTTTTTTTTTTATAGATTGATGGAATGTATATGTTAATTTTGCATTTACTATCATTACAATTTCTCTTGCATAACTTATGAACCAGACAAATGTTATTTTTGCATTGATTAGTCATCAACCTTCTCCGCTAAATGTGTAGTTGACATTTAGGTATTTATTTATGTAGTTGACAATTGAATACAATAATTGATTCAATTAAAAAGTATAAAGAAATAAAAATTGCCGGTTTATTGATTAGATTTGTTCATTATTTGTTTAAACTACTTCAATTTTAACTGTTCGTAATTTAAAAAATCCAAAGTTCAATTTGTTAAATTATGTATACGTAATAGAACGCTAACTTTAAGCCTAAAAATAAAAAAGGCGAAAGTATGAAAACGGGGTTTTTTAAAAAAACTGTTTTCTTAAATAACTAAAAGACGCAAATTAATATGACTTTGAAACTTAGTGGCAGTTTTTAACGCGTAGAGAGGAATGTTTTAAACCATTTTAAACCAAAAGTGGTTTGTATCATTTTAGCAGTGACGTGCACAGAGGTAACGCTCTAGGTTTAATTAAAAAAAATTATAGTACTAAACTTTTTTTTTCAGCAACTATTTTAGTGATTTTTTTAGTTTTGGTTTTAGAATTTTTGTTACTTTTCTTTTAATACATAGCATACATGACACTCTTATTTTTTGTTATATTTCAAAATAATATGTAGGTACAATTCATCTCAGAGAGTTATTCATCATTCACTGCAATTAATAAATTATTATGCATTATTCTTTTAAATTTCAGTCAATCTAAGCGAAAAAGATCAAGAGATGAATTTCATGTAATTTTAATTGCTAAATCGTATATTCTTATCAAATTAGAAAAAAAACATCGAGTACCATATTTTTTTTTTAATTAAACATCGGGCACTACTTCTGTGTACGCTACTAGTAAAATGAAAAAAAAACACACTGTATACGTTAAAAACTGTCACCAAGATTCAACCTCCTCCGAGTGTGGGTCCTCTATAGTTATTTACGAAAAACGTTTTAACACCCGTAGCCGTTTAGGACCTATATTTATATAATTTTTTTGTCTTAAAACAAGAGAAGAACCAGCATTATGCAGTTTAACCCTTAATTAACACCCTGTATAATAGAACGCTAACTTTAAGCTTCATTAAAGTAAAAAAAACAAATTTATGAAAAACGATAAAAGTCTTTAATTTAAAAAATATATATAAACTTCAATTTGTTTGGTAATGCTTTGTATTTAACTTCGTGGTTAGTTTTAATTATTAAATATATATGAAAACGAATACACTGTATTAAAACATTGTGATCGAATTTTTAAATATAATTTTTCACTAAGTTTATCGTTGAAATTAAATAAAATGATGCGCGTCATCTTTGGCGCCTAGTGTACACCTCTATCCCAATGTAAAGTTTTTGGTCATTGTATACTTTCTAATGGTATAGGAGTTCTAATAGTTAAATTATTTTATAGACATTAAAAGAATAGTTCTTGGATAGAAAAAAAAATTCAAAAATAACTTTTTAACTGATAAAAAAGTAATTAGAAAACTGTAATTAAATAACAACTATACTCTATTTTTTTTTTTTAATTTGTTTTATTTATTTAATTGCATTTTATAATTAGTATAATAATAATCTTTATATGTGTATATCAAATACTTCAAGATATGGATTAAAACTTCCAAAATTATAAAAAAGTCTTTAAAATTAAAAAATTACGCTAGGCCACTGTAAAATATTAAAGATATTGTAATTTAGTATTTAGCACTGTATTGTAATTACGAAAACTTCTTCAATGTGTAACTTCAAACTATACAGGATTAAATGAAAAACAGAGATATAAAATGAAGATTGCAACCTAACAGACAATTCAGTAAACATTCATGTTTAGTAGTCAAGCAAGTGTATCAAAAATTATATATTTTAACTAACAAAAGCGTCATTGGGGACCAAAAACAATGTATTGCTAACTTAAACAATTTCTATAGTGACTAAGAGGTAAATATAAAAAAAAAACTATTTTGGAACTGTTTTCCTAGGTTGTAAAATGTTAAATTTTGTGAAGGTTTTAACTAGTAATGAAAATAACCCCTTCTATGCACCTAATAACTCTTTTCCGAGCTGCAAATTCATAATATAAAGAGTGGGTCAACCCTAGAAACATATACAGGGTGTTGATATATTCGACTTACCCTTATATATTTTACGCCACTGGGGCAAATATTTTTATTTATTTTTTAAAATTTTTTATTTATTTTTGGTCGAAAAAGTAATAACATTTTATGATGCTAAAATGAACGATCTTGAAGATATTTGCTTCTAAAGAAAAGTCTGACATATTCCAAATTATTATGTGCAGTGGGGTAGAGCGTTATCGGTCGAATATAGCAACACCCTGTATATGTTTCTAGGGTTGACCCACTTTTACATTGTCTATGCCAGCCATACTGCATGGAGTACTATTTGTCCCTACCTTCAACTGGGAATCACATATTACAAGTGTGATTAATTGATCATTGAGAAACTTATGTTTCTGATAGAGATACAGTTACCTTTAGAACTACACGTCATATTAGAGTATTATATAATTCACTGGTCGTTTTACAGTACAAACAACATGGTCACAAGATTAGAGAAGAATTATTCCTTAAATTATATTATTATAGACGGGAAATAAGTGATATACTTTTGTATAGAAATTAATTAACAACCGCATTGATTGTCGCAATCCTACTACCCTTAGTTGGTTTCTACACCCAGCTTATAGAACCAGACCTCAGGATATACTGCATGCACCAATCTACCGTACGAACTTACTATTAAATTCCCTACTCTGAGAATGTTCATACAAACAAATTTGTACTAAGAGAGAAAACACCAAAAACTGCACAAAACTATACTCCGACACGTGTTTCAAATAGCTAAGCTTATCATCATCAGCGAACCGATGTACCACACTACTACATTATGAGTCCGATGCTAACTTATTTAACACACCTTTGACTAAATTTAAAACTACAATACAAAACTTGTGTTACCAAAGTTACTTTTTAATCAGTAATAACACCACCTGAAATCTGGATGATCTCTACAATATAATTTAATTTTGTTATAAATCATGTATACTGTTTCTTCTCTTTTTATGTATATATTATATTTATGTATATGTTACTTTGATATCAATTTGATAAGAATCAAACAATGTTATTGGGTTAATACCTCTATTGTCAGTTTATTAAACAAATAAATAAATGTACTTAATACAAGAAAGAGGAATGAATTGGAAATGAAACTTCATGAATTATACCTATACTCCGGAAACTACAATGTCAAGAAAAACTCTTGTTGAACTTGACACTAGTTTTTAAACATTTTATAAATAAGATATTTATGAAATTGTGTACTTGGACCTTATTTATAATTCCTCAGATTTGATTAGGTATTGGGCATAATCTATGTAGCCAAAAGGGCAGTTAACCTACACAGCTTTGAATTTTTAAAATATGCATTTACACATTTTTGTATCAAATAAAAGTTGTTTGTAATTTAATAGTACACAACTTTTGTTTAAACTATTTTGATCCGGTAAGTAATTAGTGAGATGTAACAATCACATGACACTAATTATTGTAACAATATCTCCACCAGTATCAATTATGCAAATTATACAAAACCATTTTTTTTAAAACGTGATTTCATTTTCGCTTTGTGAATGTGAGAATTTTCAACTCGTCTAAGGAACTTAGGTGCGTTAGATTCATTTAACTATTGTTGGGCGATACTGAAATGTTTACTTTGATTTTACAAATTGCTTCGCGGTGTATTTTCTTAATAAATGTGAATTTATAAATAAAATGTTAGAAAACCGTCGTACAGATTTTTATAAAACTTTGCATATGAGTTTTATATATAATATGCAGATCTGATTATATTTTGGACATAGTCTATCCAGCCGAAACGGCCGTTAACCTAGATGAATATTAGACAAAATATTTATTTTACACATTTTTAATGTTTTTACAACATATCCATATTTTCCATTCGTTCTTTGACGTTTATTAGTATCGAGGCGATGTAGAGTTATGCCGTAAACGCTTGTTTCAGTTTATTACACTTTTGGTGATGAGAAAGTGCCTTCTACGTGATATTTAAGCAGGAAGATGGTGCTTGACATTTATTAGTTCGGTAATTGGATTATATCCCTTCGAGTGTGCGACAAATCTCAAAAAGTTGTCACAATATTTTGATTGCTTTTACTAAAAAGAATTTGTTGTTTACAAAAAAACAGAAACTAGGAAGAGATTAAATTATTAAACACTACAAGAATTGTTCAAAATGACCCCATTTAGTAATTTAGTTTCTTTCTAGATTCTGTTTTTTATAACTAAGTTAATTGTTAAATTTTATTTTATTGTTATGTTAATAGGTTACGTCATTTTTTATACGGGGTATTTCACATTTTCTTACATGTGTGTTACGTTTAATCCCTAATACGGCCCTACATAATGTCATTTGTAGTAAGCTAAAATACATTAATTAACGCTTACCTCACAACATTTAGTGTTTAGGATAAGATAGTTTTATTAAATAAAGTAGTGAACTATTCTGGCTAAATTCCGAAGGCACATCCTTAGATTCAGTTTTTTGCGCTCTATTCGAATATGGAAACAAAAATTTTAAATTCGATAATACAGAGTGTTGTTTGGGAGAGACCCTGAAAAGGTCGAAGCCATCATTAAGATACCGACCCCAACCACCGTTTCTGAAGTCAGACTACTCATTGGTTTCGCCTCTTGGTACCGTCGTTTTATTCCAAAATTTTCTTCTATTATTACTCCATTAACAAGTTTATTAAGACAGTTAGCAAAATTTGATTAGACTCCTGAATGTGTTGAGGCTTTTAAAATTTCTCAAGTTCTCAACAACTGAGAAATCAGTTTTGGGGGTGTTATTTCCCATACAGAAGCTCCGCCCCTATCTAGAGGGTACCCATTTTACCGTTATTACCGATCACGCCTCCCTTGTGTGGCTTCATAGTTTAAAAGACCCAACTGGTCGTATAGCGAGATGGTTTTGATATAGTTCACCGACAAGGTAAAGACCAAGTCGTTTCCGACGCTCTTTGTAAATATTTTGAGAAGCCGGATCTGGTTTTTTTTTCATTAATATTTTTATGGATTGGGCATATTATGAACAATGTGTAGCCTAAATGTAACAAAAATACGCAGGGCGGATTATAAGTTATAAGCCATTAAAGAAATGGACCAAATACATAAGGAGAATCAATCATATGGGGGTATTTTAGAATTACCTAGATGTCCCCTACCTGCAGTTAACGTATGCCCGTTTCTCAATGAAACACCCTGTATAATAGCTCTCTTGTGCTTCTAGCAACATTCAATTGGTTCTTACATGGAAATTTTTTATGACGTTAACATTAATACACCCTTTGGTTATTTGTCTTTCTCTGCCTCATATTTAAGCAACATACCGCAACATATTACTTTTAATGGTTACCAATCAAGCAACTTTATAGCAACATAGGGTGTCCCAGAAGGTTCGCATTTAGGGCCTCCTTTATTTAATATCTCACACGTTCTTCTGTGCGGTAAACAATTTGTCGATTACCTGTGATATGATTGTTATTTTAGAACATTTTATTTTGTTCAAAACATTATTACATATCATCTCTGTTTTTCTGATTCTTGCGAAATGTTTGCATATCTTTCAAATTTTTCTACATATTTTTTAATAGTACTGATGGATGGTATTGTATTATTAAAGTTAACTTCAAACAAATATCGAACTTTCCTGGGAAACTAGCGCCACTATAAAAGGTTTTCACCATAAAAACCCTTTCTTCGTCGGTATAATTATTTATTATAACATAAACAAACTTTTCCTACGATCTTGCAAAAAGTGACTACTTTTTGCAGCAATTACTGTGCTAAAAGTTTCACTAATTTTTTGGATTAGTGCAAAAAGCAATTATCAGTGCAAAAAGTAAATTATTTTTTGCACTAGTGTAAATTTAATTGGTGATTGTTGAAATCCATGTGGTTTTTATGTTATTTTATGTGGCGGACCATTTCTTTGTTTTAAAGGCAAGTTTTATAAAAATCTGTACGACGATTTTCCTAACATTTTATTTATAAATTCACATTTATTACGAAAAGGTACACCGCGAAGCAATTTGTAAAATCAAAGTAAACATTTCAGTATCGTCCAACAATAGTTAAATGAATCTAACGCACCCAAGTTCCTTAGACGAGTTGAAAATTCTCACAATCACAAAGCGAAAATGAAATTACGTTTTAGAAAAATGGTTCAAACAAAAGCTATAGACAATAGAATTTCCAACAACTTTTCTTCCTCAACTTTTTGCATAATTGATACTGGTGGTTACAATAATTAGTGTCACGTGGTTGTTATATCTCAGTAATTACTTATCGGATTAAAATAGTTTAAACTAAAGTTGTGTACAATAAAATTACAAACAACTTTTATTTGATACAAAATGTATAAAATGAATATTTTAAAAATTCGAAAATCTGTGTAGGTTAACTGCCCTTTGGGCTACATAGATTATGCCCAATACCTAATCAGATCTGCGGAATTATAAATAAGGTCTAAGTACAAAATTTCATAAATATCTCTTATTAATATGTTAATGACTTGTGCGAGCGCAAACCTACTCTTGATTTATTTTACGAATTCCATGTACTCTGCATTTATATTGATTAGTCAGTTCATGAGGGTTAATGTAAGTGCCGAGGCCAATTATTGTTCATGCGTAGCATGCTGGCTTTGCTAGTCTTATTTATAAGATGTAAAAAATAGTGTCAAGTCAAGTTTTTCTAGACATTGTAGTTTCCAGAGTTATAGGTATAATTTATAAAGTTTTATTTCCAATTCATTCGTCTTTCTTATATTAAGTACATTTATTTATTTGGTAAACTGACAATGGGGGGTATTAACCCAATAACATTTTAAGATTCTCATCAAATTGATATCAAAGTAACACATACATAAATATAATATACACATAAGAAGGAAAAAACACTATACATGAGGAAGTGCACATTAGTTAGACGAAACGTTGTCTGCAAAAACAACTTAGTGTTAGTGTTTTTTTTTGTGCTTCTCCTCAAAGAAGAACGAATCATTTAAATAAGGCTTATAGGAGGAAATATTTACCTATCATCTAAAGCTAAACAATATCACTCTGTATCAATTTGACATTTTTCAATGCTTCGATTTAAATATAAATTTGAAATTGTAGTACGTACAGTTACACTTTTGTAATGTGTATGTACCGACAGAAAGTCAGCTTCCCCAGATACGCTTCCTCAGGGATGTAGTGTCTTGGTGGAACTGCAATTTAAAAAATTGGTGTTGCGATGAGGATGGCCTTTATGTAAGAGTGGCCGTTGTGAACAAGTTGGACGTCATGATTAAATATTATTAGTCACCGTTGTGATTGAGATGATCGTTATGAGATAGCCAAAAACCGGGGTGGCCGTTGTGGTATCAAAAGCTGGTGCCAAGAAAGAAGATCCCTGCATGATCATTTTATTCATATGAAACAAGATTAACCACACTAGCTAAAAAACTAACAATGCGCGTTTGCTTTCAACGTAACGTAACTTTACAATTTGTGAAATTTATTAAAGTTAAAACACTTTCGACACAATATAATACTCATGAATTCAGAATTTACAAGTTCGTGGGGAAAAATAAATATTCTAGTCCCAAAATCTTTATTAAAAATTATAAAGAACTAGGTTTCCGGTGAGTCCAATGACTAACAGTTGTCAATTATTAAACGATTATACACCAAAGGTAAAAGAAGATTCTTGTGAGAATCATTTGAAACTTAGATGTGAAAGGACTTCAAAGACATGTACAATATAAGCAACAAAATTTGGTATTGCATATACGGATTGACAAAGATTGACAAGTTATAATGATACATGTTGGTGAATCGCAGGAATTCAAATGGAAAGTATGTTTAAATAAGGTAATTTGTAATTATTCTTTATATATTATGATAATGTTTATTTAATCATAGGAAGCACAAGTTCATATCGGAATGAGCCACGTTAATTTTATGCAATTGGAAAATAAATAACTGCTACCATTTTTTACCAGTGAGAGCTGTGCTTCTGATTTAAAATGATTCCAGCACGTTTCAGTGAATAAGAATCTAACATTTCCTACTTTAGAGTGGAATATTATTCAGTGTAGGTTTATAAACATCTATTTCAGTATATCGGTTGAGTCTTTGCTTGTAAGTCATTTCTTACATCATAGTTGATAAATAAAAATGCAGAAATAATGCTGTGATTCATCTTTCGGAAAAATTATTTTTGTTCAGCTAAGAAATTAAATAGTGTTTGCTCTAAGGAATTTTTTCCAGTAAAGTGAAATGATAAGATGCATTATCTAATACGATAAGGGATGGTTCTTCCAAGTAATGACGCATTTTCTACAATACCAGAACTTGAACTTGCATTACTACAATAAATCGTTTTCCATCATAGCCCTCAGGTTTCCAAACACTTTTGGAAGTGCCATCTCTCCATGATCTACCCATACTTCCTTTACTAAATATCCCAGTTTCAACCATATAATCTACTACATGTGGAATTTTAGATTTTGAATTTAAAGCCAATTTCATGTCCTATTTAAACTGCGATTACTTATGTTTAAGTTCATTGTTTAAGGGTATTTGGTATCGAGTGGAGACACTGTATTTTAAGAATGCTCCACCCACCAAAACATTTGTCATACCCTTACTGCAATGATTTTACCTGCTTTGGAAATTCCGACTATTGTATACTTCTCGAGAGAATTACAATAATTGCATTCACTTTATATTTTTGTTATACTAATTTAAACATATTCTTTACTATGAACCCAAATATTGTGAGAGTGTTTTGAATAATTTGATGAAGTAATGTTTTCACAAGTAAAATATCGTATTCACATCGTTGGATAAAATTAGCAAAAATACTATTGAAAATGACTTAATAAAAAGCAAAAATTATTTTCTGTTTGTCCTTTAGGAAATAAGATCAAAACAATGTCTCCAAAGTGGCTCCTAAAAAATTCAACTGAACTTTTTTGACTAAAAATAAAGTGCTGTAATGCGCTTTTTCCATCATTCACTTATGAGCTCGTTTAGCACTTTATTTTTCAGTCAAAACAATTTATCTGGATTTTTTTAGAGATTATTTTTAACATATTTTTTATTACATTGTTTTGCATTTATAAAGTGTTGGTTTATAAAATATTTTTTAAATTTATTATTCATTATTTTTTACTAGTAAATTAAAAATTATTTACTGTTACAAAAATATGTAAAATTACATGTTACGAATTACTATGGTATACGAATTACTGAATCTCTTATTTTCATGCCTCGTGGCAGTGCCGTTTTTAAAAAGTTTAAAAATATTCTGCTGTGTAACTTAAAAAATAGAACAAAAAAATAATTCTGTAACATTCCTAAAATAATAAAATGAGCATTCGAAGTACTTTGTAATGGAAACACTAAGAATAAGTCACATTGTATTTACTGATTTATCAATTATTATACTGGGCTCCCAGCTTATGGGACCCCGACGTGTTTAAGTAAAAATTATTATTCAAAACTTCAAATTCTCATTGATAAGATGTCCTTAACTAAAGAACAAATACGAAAGATATAAAAATACTGTGACCGTAGTTAACGAGACTTGGTAGTACTGGAAAAAAATACTTAAGAGAATAGTAGCCACCATAAAGTACTATATGCTACACAAGGTTTGGCATTTAGAGGTTCAAATGAAAATATGGATAGTCAAAACAAAGGGAACTATTTAAGCGCTGTTTAGCCTATGTTTGCAAACTTTGATCAATTTTTGTCTGAACATTTAAAGGGCTTAGCCAATAAAGGTAAAGGTTCTTACATTTATTCTTAGATATCTACAGAAAGGAAAAAGTAATTGAGAGGTTTTTGGCTTCATATGTCGAGGTCAGGCATACGATAATGCTTCGAACATGTCAGGTCAGTATAATGGACTCCAAACAAGAATACGAAAACTAAACTGAAAGAAGGGGCCCGAGGCCCGAAAAGCTTTAGAACCGCCACTATCTCGTGGTAAACGTGGGTCAACAATTTCCGGCGCAATGCAATTTAAATAAAATGCTTCCAAATTGGGTACCATTTTTTCTTTCCACAGTTCCTCATTCTTATAGATCTCTTCTACATGGAAACCGTTTTCGCTAAATAAGATGAAATCACAAAATGATTTTTCCACTATATTTAGTTGTCCCTGTCTCTGATATAATGAGTATGTTAGTTGTATTTGAGATCACCGATTGAAACAAATAGTGTAAGAATTTTTATAATCGTTTTAGAAAGTTTGTATACATTATGGAACTTCCTAATCCTTTAATACCATTCTAGTTATTAGTAATAACTTATTTAAATTTACAAGACATTCTCATTATCTTACCTTTACTAATTTAGGTATGAATGAATTACTTTATTCGGCCATTGAAATCACGGCTTTGAATATTGTTAAAAATATGTTGACGGTTTATTTTTGAATAGGTAATTCGCAAAATATTTTAATAACCCTTTGTTTAAATGCAATAACTAACACACCAGATTAACGTTTACATTCGGAACAAGAAAGAAATAATTCCCTTAATTATTTAAATCCTACAGTAATAAAAAGAATTATGGAACTATTATCTTTATCACAGACTGGTTGAGTAAACCAAATTGTAATTTCTATTACTAAAGACATATACGTCCCAAAATATAGTTATGAAAGAACTTCTACCAATCAGAGGTATGTTTTCTATTTATCGCGGCGATTAAGAAGAACGGGCGGCATTTGTCCAAATAAACAATAAGAAAAAGGTATGGCCAATATGGGGTGGAGATTTTATTTAAAAAAAATAATTCAATCGGTCACAGCATCTTTATTTTCTTTCACCAATTTTTTTTTCAAAATCACATTTTAAGATACCTTATTCTTATGGTTACGTCCTGTTAATTGAGAATTTTTAAACTCCATTTTCGAACTAACAAAAAAGTTGACTGCAAATTTCAGAAAACTCAAAAACGCTATTTACAATTTGAAAAAAATACGAATTAGAGGTTGTAGAGATACTTGAGTTCTTGGATCGTGCAAAATCTGATATTTTATGTTACCTCATTTAGCGGTGGGGGCTGATTTAAATGCAAATATTTTTTATATTTTTATGTTATTATTTTTGTCTATTAGTGAGTACTTTCAAAATCTGTAATAAAATTTGTCCAAATCATATAAAACGTATCTACGTAAAAACGTACCAAATACCCTTAAGGAGTTGACTCTCAAGGTTGTTCTACAAAAGTTCTCATTAAAAAGTTTGTAAAATATGTTTTACTTAAAACTTACTCCTTGTACACATTTTTGAAGGTTCTGGCAAGTCTTCAGTTTTTGATTTCTTTTGTGGTATCTTCTTCTCTGGACTTGCTACCTCTTGGAATGCACGTCAATGGAATTAAAGGACCCAAATTAGCCTTTTCTTGTTCAAGTACGCGAGCAAATTGACAACCATTTGCCTGATCTGAAACCGCAGTGTTTTACTTGCATAAAACTATACTCAGTATACTATTGGCGCGGAGTAATAAACTTGTCAGAATTATCGAATCTCCCGTATTGCAGTGGCGTAGGTACCTGATACGTTTGGAAAATAATATTTTTAGTAGGTAAATATATTATAATAGTAAAATCTACCTTGATATGAATTATTATGTGGTTATATCTTATTTATTTTATTTGCATAGTAGATCACATTACAAGTTTTACTTCTTACGTATTATATACCATTATTTTTGTATCTTGGTATAATACCCACATCTACGGCTATGATTCTCGTTTCGTCAGTACCTGGGCTGATGGCAACGTGTTTACACAGATTAAACTATTGTTCTCAGACCCTAGATGGGTCGATATGCTGCAAAGCGGCACAATGATCGTATTTTGGTTAGAATTTATTGGTTTTACTTAACCGTAGAAGTACCGCTTTCACAAGAAAATAAAGAATTATTTCAAGCAATTATGATTTATTACTCCGCGCCAATAGTATACAGACTTTAGACATGTTTTGTTCTGAAAAGAACAGTTTGAGGTAAAATAATGCAAAATAACAGTAATTAATAACCAAGATACACGTAACAACGAAGCGAAAATGACAACTACGAATAATTCAATTTCAGTTAAAATTGACAGAAACGTCAACTTAAATTGAAGTCAATTTGAGTGACTTTATTCATAACGTAGATAGTAAATCTTTCCTCTTGATTTTACACATACCTATGTCTTACTCATACTATGAACAGTATGTTATTTCTTACATCAAAAGATAATGACGCAAGTATCTTCTTTTGTGGCACCGAGTTTATATAGATTCTTAATACCTACTGAGGAGAATAATTTTAATTGATAGTAGCATTGAGTGATACGAGGCAGATGATGTAAGATTTCATTCAGCATAAACAAAATACTTGAAAATTATTGAAAAACAATAACATTATAGCAGTTTAAAATTAAAAGCGAATGTAATTGTATTGTTTACAATACGGTGTTCAATACATTTCTAGACTACCTACTAATTTCAACAATCACGAGTTCGATAATAATAAAAGAAATGTGTCAATGGACCTAACACCATAAATTTTATTCACACTGAGCCAGCAATGTTGATATGAAAAGTTTATTAATTCATAATTTTAAATATGCAAATTTATTTTTAGAAAGGAACTTTGGGACAGATACTAATTCAGTAGTAAATATTTATGTTGTTATTCACACATTAGCATCTATAATGAATCCAAACATTTAAATTCGGAAAATATTGACCAAAATAATTTTCTGCTAGGATATTCATCACATTGTTAAACAGAAAATATAAATTTCTACATTGTCCGCAACAGTAATAATAATAGTGATCTTTATTATACTAAAACCTTATAAGATCAGTTTTTTTTTCCAAGATGTTTCCGATGAAATATTACTTTTTTTACTGTTGTTGTCTGAGTTTACTTTGTTAAAACTGATTTAATGGAAATAAGTTAATTATTCACTAAATTTAGTTTTTTAGCTGTTCCATATTTTTTTCATAATTATAAACGCACGACACAGTAGTTGTTGAAAGAAATTCAATCCATTTGGAAAATTTCCAAATTAATAAGATTATATAAATAAACACAGAGAAAAAAAGTGAGAAAATATATTTAGAAAAAATATTTACTACTGTTTGGAATCTACGTGGAACTTGGAGTATATTTTCTGACGTTTGATTGCAGAATTGGTTACATATTGTGTAGTTTAAGGCTTTCACTAGTATGAAATTGCCATTACTACATAAGTTTAACTTTCAAATTTTTGCTGCTTTTAATATGAATCAAATTGATTTTAAAATTTTTGATTTTTTTTAATTTTGGGCAGTTTTCGTCTGCTTGATTCAAAGACCAAAATAATTTATTTTTCTCTTTGATCGTTGACGAACAACGAACAATGCGATTACGAAGTTCTGTGCGTGCAAAAGCGTGAGATTATTGACAAGAACGTACTATTAATATGATTCTAATTATATAACAATGAAGCTAAGTTTAAAGCTATTAGCGCTTTTGCGATTCCGTTTGAAGTAACCTTCTTTTCAAGAACATCGTAATATTGTAATGATATTTTTTGTACGTTTCGTATAGAACGAGAAAATACTTTTTAAACGTTTAACTATCGACTAAAAAATTTAAATTTTAATACTTATTAGATACATTTTTTTGATTGCAAGAATATGTAGCAAGAGATACTATTACTTGCTTTAGTTCCTTGAAAATATTGCGGTTACACAAACGTTATAATAGAAAGTATTCAAGCATAATCACGATTTTTTCTAGTAAACGCTGATAACAGGTGAAAGGTTTACTACGCTATAAGGCATAAAATCAAAAGGTTTTAAGCGTAATTTCGGAAAAGCTAGTAAAAGTTCGGCAAGAACGTATGGGTGATAAAAATTTACTACGCTTGGACACATTTCCTACAAGGTTACGAACTTTCATTATTAGATTGGAAAAATGTACAATTAAATTGCACAAAACTAAACAAAATGCTATGAAAAACTATTGAACAAAGTGAATTTAGCTGTTTATTCCCAAACATCACTTGCATTTTTTGTAGGAACAAAGAAATGCCTGGGAACTAAACCTATTCTTTAATCTTAATTTAATATTAATTTTGTAAAAATACAAAAGTCCATCACTTTTTCAGTATGATTTTACTGGAAGCGACTCAACTACGTAGTTTGAAACAAAAAAAATTAATGGAATAATCACCATACCGTATTATACAAAATTTAACAAAACTTTTAAGCAGCATAATGCAATTATCAATTTATTAAGTTAAAGATCAATACTTAGCGATACGTCACATTGTGACGTTTAGTAAAAAGTTGTCGACAATGTATTTTACTACAACTTTTATTTTATAACTTTTTTTATAAAATTGATATCACGGAAGAAGATATTATTAAATAATTACCATATTCCGGCAATTACTTATCGGACTAAAAGAGATAGTATTTGCAGGGTTTATGAATATTTGAAAATATTCTAAAGAAACTAAAAACGCGCTACTTTCAAATGTCCTGCTGGATTATACCCGAATTCGTCAACGTATTTACAGAAATTACGCTTCCTGAAGAAAAAAGTGAAAAGAAGATTCATACGTTGTAGGAGAAATAAAAATTGTAGGGATCTAATTTACATCAATTTGTCTTATCTTTTTTGTATAATTAGTAATGTTGTCGATATTGTAAAAACAATAACAGTGTAGTGAAATTTGTCTACATAAAGTTGTGAACAATTGAACTATCTTTACTTGGAAATAAAAAATACCGGATTGTGCCCAAATTTTAACGATATCGGAGATAGATAATAAACAGCATATAGAAAGTACGTCAATACTTACAAAACTTTAATAGAAAATGTGAAAAAATCGATTCCATAAATATGTATGTATAAGTGTTTTAAGGACGTCACGCGCTAGCTCTGCCTTTTAAACATTAAACTTTAAAACTTTGCTTGAAATAGAGGACAAAAAGTTGCATTAAAAAATAGTTTCAAATAAACGTTTTCCAACAAAACTTCTTTCCACAATTTTTTGTATAATTGACATTCTTGGAGACATTGTTAAAACAATAAGTGTCACGTGATTGTCATATCTGAGTAATTACATATGGATAAAAAAATTTAAATAAGGTTGTGTATAATTAAATTACAAATAACTTTTATTTGAAAAATAATTTTTGTAAATATTCCAGGAATTTGATAATTTTGCTTGACAGATTATACCTAAATCTAATTAGGTCGGCGCTATTATAAATAAGACCCATATGAAAAATTTCATTAAAATCTAACCGTTGGTTTATATACTACTTGTTTACATACGGCCATTGCACACATTTGCTTCATTATAATGTACTAACTCTAATTCGTCGGGAAAATTGAAAAAAGGGGTGTTAAAATTTTCGGCTTGTAAACCGCCAGATAACTCACCTTCTTATTTATAAGATGTGGAGTAAAAATTTGGTTTTAATTCATCTCATGGCTCCCCGATCTTATACATAAGATGTAGAAGTAATAAATGTATAAGGCGAGAATAATGAAAAAAGTGAAATATTACTGCTATTGTGAGATGTAATGTACTTGAATTTTTCAAGTGGACTACTTGACGTACGTAATACAAAAACTAATTAGATGAGCAAGGCGATAAACCACGCATTGCATAATACCGTTAGCTTGTTAAACAATAAATGTTTCGTGAAATTTGTTTAAATAAAATCTGTAAATAATTAAATTAGAAACAACCTTTATACTACAAAATAGTACGGAAATATTTTTTGGAAATATTCTGTTGGTTATCCTAATTATTCCCCGGGTAATTATAAAAATTCGATTTTAAAACCGTCTCATAACCCCAATCTCCTACATAAAGTGTAGTAGAGTAGTAAATATAAGATCAGAATAAAATACATTGCAATAATCAAAGTACTTCAATTTTGCACGGCGACGTTTGTCTATGGTAATAAAGAAAAACTAATTAGACGTGCAACTGACTAAAAACAGGCATTGCATAATACCGTTAGCTTAATAACCGCATAAACAAGCAGTAAGTAATAAATTATGATTAATTACATATTTGTAAAAGAACAAGTGTGAATACGAAATTCTCTAATATTAAACAAAGCTCAATACTATTCATCAGTCAAACTTTAGAATAACAATCTACTCGGATTATATTTCAGAACAATTCACAAATATTTATGATAAATTAAATAAATTACGTATTGACCTATAAAATTTTCGTTAAATTTTAAAACTTTCTCTAGATCTTTTTAATAAATTTAGATTAAAAACTGAATAATCTTTTAGATTTTGAAATCTAAATGGTTCAATTGGTGTAGTTAAGTTCATAAAATTATGTAAATAATATTAAATTGTTGCTAGACTGTTCTCAAAATTACATTTCAAAAAAAAAAATTGTTAATTTTTTTTTTAAATTTAAGATAAAACTTTACAATTGATTGCTTTGTAAATTTTTTTAATTTGATTGTTATTTGCTGAAGATGATTTTAATTTTCATTAAGACATAGATTTTTAGTTACATTGTATAAATACTTATATTTAATTTGCTTTGCAACTGTGTTGTTATTAAAGTGTTATTAATCGATTACTTTTTTAATTATAGGGAAGTGTAAATAGTAATTGAAGTAATTAACGATAAAAGTAAAAGCATAATTTGTATTTATTTATTTCTACTAGAATAAAACAGTTTCATCCATAAATCTTAATTGATTTCAAGCGTCAACAAATTTAGTCACGCAGTACTTTTACATATAAATCGGACCATATAAACGATATAAATTTTGTAATTAACATCAATCATCAATCAAGTCTCATATTATTAAACAAATCCACCGATTACTTAAAAAATTAAACGATTTATGATTTAATTTTAGATTAGCGTTCAACTGAAATTTACGGAACAAATTTACGAGCATAAAATAATTAATTGTTTTTTGAGTACGCACAAGTTCAATTATTGTTAACAGAAAATTGCAATTTCGTTTTCTTTGATTGAGAAAAAGGTAATGGATTACATCGTGGTGTGTGGGTATATATATACAGGGTGTTTCATTAATCAGTACAGAAAATGAAACTGGAGATTCCTTGCAAAATTTAAAGGGGTTTAACATAAAAAAAATTTCCTTAAAGCCTCCCTGAAGAGTTAGACAATCTGTAGCAATGCTAGGTAGCGTTAACGGAAATTTGTTCAAAGAATAAGAGCCTGTATTCAAGAAAATGGTGCCCATTTTGAACACTCTCTGAAATAATATTGTTAATTTAAATTAAAAATGATAGTTAATAATAATATTGTTATTTATGTCAAACTTGCATACGCAACTTATTAATTAAAAATTCTGCAAGTTCGCTTAATTTATTTTTTGGTGAAAAGTATTGAGTTTACGTGAAATTTTTAAGAGACAAAAAGTTTTTTAATTGAATTGGCCCTCCAAAATCTGAATTTTAAAATTGAAAAAAAATTAGTTAAAAAGTTCTGGTAAAAAACTCTAAGGGGTAGTAAGACTCACCCCCTTGCAGAGAACAAGGGTGAATAAAATTATGAAATTATGGAGGCTTCTTGGTAGTAGTATTTGAATGTTTAGATTTCTTTTTTTATTTCAAGTCATTTCAGAAAAAATCGATTAATGTGAATTTTTACACATCTTTAAGGGGCTGTAACTCTTCAGGGGAGGCTTTAAGGAAATTTTTTTATGTTAAACCCCCCTTTAAATTTTGCAAGGAATCTCAGTTTCATTTTCTGTACTGATTAATGAAACACCCTGTATATCACATTGCACTTCAATATTCTTATACTCAAATTACAATATAATCACTACTATTTAGGGGTGTACGATGTGAACAATTTGGATTTTAAATAAATACATAAATATCCTCCTAAGGACGATCCAAGTGGGAAGGAAAGCATTGTTTCCAATTCTTGATCTTTTGGGGGGCACCTAAAATAAAATATAATAAATACAATTTAAAACGTAAATAGAGAAATTGATTTCTAAGATGCCTGTTTCTATACTATTGACAAAACGCACTATTCACAATTGCTTCACTATTAGTGCCATTTTATGATAAGTTTATCATCTACTACTTTAACTTGGCAAACAGAATGACCAATTACTCAGGGATTGCAAAATATGATTATTAGGTTACAGTATTCAATATAGTTGATAAGCAACTTCGTCGACAGATAGTAAAAAGCAGTTACATAAGTCGGTTCTTCGATAATTACAGGCTTCAACTAAGTGTTAGCAAAAACAAAAATATCGACTCGCTTGCTAGCAAACTAAACACCGAGAATCACCGGACAGCTGTTTCGTCCTTTTGGGACTATGGAGGATGAGAGAACTCGAGTATAAGCTCACTATTATACAAATGCGTGCTATCAACTGTTTTCCCTACTGGTGGGCACATCATATTCAAACGTTAACTTTTAGTCGACACTAAGTGTAGGAAATCTTACCAGTTTTAATATATTATATCCCACAGTTCTGGTAAAAAGTAATAAAACACTCTTCCAAGTTGCTTAATGGGGCTGTCGTTTGCTTACAAAACACAGGCTTAAAAATTAGGGACTGTTGTCAAAATTAAAAATCAAAACAACAACATTGATATTCGGTATCGCTGATGATGATAGCTTAGCTGTTGAAACACGTGTCCGAGTGCAAAGTTTTGGTGCAGTTTCTGGTGTTTTTCTGTTGGATTAACATTGGGCGCTTTGCAGTTAGTGTTTCCTTTCCTTTGAACAACATTTTGCTTAAAATTCACAAGCACGTTCAACATAGTTACATACAAGAAGTTAATAAAAAATCAATAATTAAAATTTTCTAGTTGACGAACAAACGAGTAATGAAAAATTAGCGATATAAATATTGAATATTGGTAACCTATCTCTTTCACAAATATATTAAATTCTCTTACTATGGTTGTTCAGAGTACTTTATCGATTTTCAATATACTTGGTTTCATGATTCTGCATTTAAACAGTTAATATTTGAGACTATACTTATTTAAATATTTATTTCTAAATGTTGTTCTTAATGCCCGCTTTTCTAGAACAGAAAATTTATGGATTGACTAAGTATTGGATCTAAAACAGCATTGTCGATTTCCCTAAAGGGATTTTTTTATTCGAAATTGTTCAAAATGAATACTAGTGCATATTGCAGGAAAAAACAGATGGAATAAATTGTGCCAAGAAACACGCAGTTTTTGATGAAATTGTTAATAAATTTAAGAATCAGACACAAACAGAATTTAGAACTACCAAAACAACTTTATTCACTCTATGATAAAACAACTGATAATGTATGAAGATAAATGTAGTAATATACTTTATTGGTCTATCGCTTACGTTTTTTTAAAAAAAAATGTATAAAACTGGTGGTGGACAAAGACCAGATTAAGGAACTAGAGAAAAAGGATATAAATAATAAGGATGGGGTATGAAGTGAAAGAATATTTGCGAAAGACCTGAGACATGAAGATGATATTTTATATAATAGTATTGCTGTGTGTTGGATGTATGGAGCAAAGGTGTGGGATGGAAAGAATGGGAGAAACTGGAGAAGTTACAGAAAAGATATTGGAAGTGGACACTAGGTTTGATAATGAAACCCCAGTTATATAGTCGAAGTAGAATAAACTGGAAAACAAGGACAGACAGGAAAAAGGGCAATACGGTATAAAGAAAATGGAAATAAAATAAGATATTATATGAATGTTGGAAGGAAGTAGAAGAGCAAAAAATAAAATATGGTGAAGATGCTGAAGAAGATATTATGAAAGAGGAGGATATGCAAGGGAAGAAATAAAAAAGATAAGAGATGGGGGAAGAAGTATGGAAGAAGAAATAGTACAGTAGAGACACAGGCACAAGAAAGAAGAGCAAGAATTAGAGAAGGAACATATACAACACGAAGTATGAAGAATTAATAACAGATGGTAAACAGAATTACATAATGGCATTGGCAGATAAAGACTAATTAAAAGATTTAGATAGAAACGAAGAAAATGAAAATAAGTACTTGGAAGCACGAAGATAGAAATGTAAAATGTATGAGGGGTGGGAAAATGGTAGAGAATTTTGGAGTGCATAAGTAAGAGCGGACGAAAGAGTGAGAAAGGTGTTGTTGGGAGAGAGAGGTGAAGAATTGTGGTGGATGAGGAAGGTGGTGGAAAGAAAGTAGATGGAAGAAAAAAAGGGAAATAATAAGAATAGAATGAATAGAAGAGTAAAAAAATTTTTATTTTTTTTTTTTTGTTGTTGATTTGATTGTATGTTAAGAAAATACCGAATTGTAGTGGGTGTTGCAAAGAATAATTAATAAAAAAACTATAAAAGATAGAATGGACAGGAACTTCATGAACTGAAATTAAACATTTTCGAAATTGAAAAACAATGAACGAGAAAGAATCGGACGTTTTTCCTGTAGGCAGAATGATTGTAATAGAAAGGTTTTCATAACAGTAGCTTTTCTTTTTATTAATGGTGTAACTAGATTCAATGAAGATAACAACGAAAATCGTCAGGTTTATTCTTTAATTCCTTAATGAAATTAATATGAGATTAAGTTATTCTCTTTCAATTAACATTTTTGCAACCCTTTCTATTTTTGGAACTTTGCTACTTGCCCGTGAAAATAAATACGACGAATGTTGTTTCTTCTTAGAATCATAATATTCTTAAACCTTTTGCTGCACTATTATGTATCGTATTCAGATACTTTATTTTATAATGAATTAGGAAAAGGTAAAGAATGATAAGTCTTTAGGGTCTTTGACGGATGACAAAATGCCATATCAAACGCTAGGGCTCGTAGGTATGCTTGGAAACAGGTATTCCTTTCCTACCAAGGACGATCAACAATTTTATTGAAGAAGAGAGCAGATAATTATAATCAAATCAAATTCTGACTACCGTCATTTCCGATGGTGTCAGTTTGGTGGTAATGCTGTACTATGATATACACGGTCAGAAATAAAAGATACATTTGTTTGTTGTTTTGTCTTTTACTCTATCAAGCAATGTGATAATAAGTTCTATTAAAATGTATTCTCATGATATATGTCATTATGACTTCCAATTTTAATAGAGCTGTTTACTGACAGTGAACATCAGTTTCACACATGATCTGCTTTTCATAACATCGTTTTTGATTATAAAGTATGTCACATTACAATTAGATTAGCAAAATCATCAATATCATTCAAAATTTTGTTAAATAAATTCACGAATTTATGGTTATGGCGCAGCTACTACTTGTCGGATAAATAAAATTAGTTTTTAAAAGTATTGTTTAAAATTAAATTACATGCTTTCATTGGAAAATTTTCAAATTAACCTAAACAATTTTTTTTAATTTTTTTTTTTGCTTACTGGTTTGTCCAAAATGTCTTTAAAGTTTATCAAAAATATAGTGTTTACAAAAACTGCTGCACGCCACTGATTCAAATTATTAGTTTATATAAATAAGCTTGATGAAGTTACCCAACAATCCTTTGTAGGTTTGTTGCCATTATTAATTTATGGAGAATTTGAAAGTAATACCTTAAAAGGCAAGAAAATTATAAAACTACAGATTGTCGACACAAGGGGTTTACACTTGGATCCTGAAATTCTGGATATACGTGGAAAATCAGTTTAAGTATTAATTACAATTGATTATAATTATTTTTAACTTAAGTTATTTCCTCCAATTTTTAATTTAATTTAAAAACTTGTCCTTTTTAGGGACCCTTCGGGTTGGAGGGTTGTGGTTTAAAATTCAAACTTTTCGTAGAACTAGCCGACGTTTCGTTTATTTGAATGAAATTTTACAAGCAGTATTTCTTTATATATATATATATATATATATATATATATATATATACGTACAAAAAGGATTATAAGTAAATACGACACTTCACAATTTTACAATTGTTCAATTAATTTAATTAAATTAATGACTAGACATTGCTAATTCCTTTAATGAACTTTTTATGTAGGCATTCCTACTCTTTGTCCCATTAAGTAACAAAATTTTGCAAAATGTAGTTTAACCACACAATGGTGGCTTTACCATTTTCTGAACATAAAATACTTGACATTATTCACAAAATTAAAAATAAACATTTTGCAGGAAATGATGAAATTCCATATTTTTAGTGGAAAAGGTTGCAAACGAACTAGTAACTTCACTCACTATGGTAATTAATAAATCTATGGTGACGGAATTTTCCCAGATATACTAAAAATAACTAAAAATAACTCCAGTACATAAAAAAAACGATTATAAACAAATGAAAACTACAGACCAATTGCTTTAACCTCAATATTTTCAAAAATATTTGAATATACCATGTTAAATAGGTTACAAAGCTACCTAGAAAATTCAACATTTTAAGTGATAGACAACATGGTTTTCGGAACAAGGGTCCCACGACCACAGCTATAACGGAATTAGTTGACATCATAAGTAATAAATTAGATACTGGTGGACACTGTATTGGAATATTCTGCGACCTGAGTAAAGCATTCGATTGCTTGAATCATAAAATACTAATTCATAAACTGGATTCTATTGGCATACGAGGATGCATTGCACTAAAATTGGTTTATTATTTTTATCACATCGTACTTAATTCGTCGAAACAAGCTTTCAATGCAACAATGTTGTTAAAACCAACAGAAAAACACCAAATACTGCACCAAAAACTTGATTCGGACACGTGTTTCAACTGCTGTTGTTAGCATCAGCGATACCGATACTAAAAAAATAAAAACAACGGGAAGCTTATATATACATCTGCCTATCACGCATCGTTAACTTAATTGATTCTTAGATAAGCTTTTAAATAATTCCGAAAATCCTAATGGGTCGTTACCATTTAGATAAGTATAAGATACATAAACCCGAAAAAGCAATGCGTCCCATTGTTTCAGGTATTAATGCTCCTACTTATCTGATATCTAAATGGTTGTCAAATAAATTCAACAGTTTTGAATATCAACAATCAAATTTCAGTGTTCAAAATTCATACGATTTTATTGAAAAATTAAAAACATTGAGCTGACTGAGAACGAAGTTTTAGTTTCATTCGATGTCTGTTCATTGTTTCCAAGCGTTCCGATAGATATCACTTTAGATTATTTGAAAGATATGTTACACCAAAACCATTTAGACAATTCAGAAGTAGATAATTTTATTAAATTAGCAAGATTATGTATGAGTCAAACCTACTTTCAAATTAACAATAATATTTATCAACAAAATTATGGTACAACAATGGGTAACAGCTTATCTCCGTTTATGGCTAACCTGTTCATGGGTAAATTTGAAACTGATTTAAAAAATAATTTAGAATATTTTCCTAGAATTTGGTGTAGATATGTAGATGACGTTTTTGCAGTCATCGACACTAAAGTTTACAGCCCTCAGCAATTTGTAGAAATTTTAAATTCAAAATTTGAGACGATCAAGTTTACCTATGAAACAGAAACAAACCTTAAGTTACCTTTCTTAGACACTTTAGTGACAAGAAATGGCAACAAACTAGATATAGATATTTATCGTAAAGACACTAACACTATGAGGTTTATAACAAATGATTCCAACCATAGTATGCAACATAAACTTGCATCTTTCAACTTTTGATTCACCGATTATTACATTTCCCATTGTCAAAACAAAACTTTGATAAAGAACTGCGAAATATTAAGCAGATTGCATCATACAATGGTTTTCAAGAATCAATTGTCACAAACATAATTAGAAAACATAAACATAAGTTAAACATTAGAAACATTACAACGTTAGGAACTAGTAATAGCAAAATAGATAAGAAATATGTCAAATTACCAAATTATCCCACATACACAAAGGTCTTCAAAAATATTTTCAAAATTTGATTATAAAACAGTAACTTCTAGTAGTAACAACTTGCAAAATCTTTTAGGCAATCCGAAAGACCCAATAGAAATGTGTGATAAATCGGGAATATATAAAATTAATTGTAAAGACTGTAACCAAGTATATATAGGGCAAACCAAGAGACCTATTAAAACTCGTTTTAAAGAGCACGTAGCTCATGTCAAATATCATCGCACAGATAGGTCCAGTGTTGCCATGCATATGCTTGAAAATGGCCATAGAGTAGGCGACATTGAATTAATTAAGAGGGTAGATAATAAAACGAACTTGATTCTTATGAAAGTTTAGAAATTTTTAAAACAGAAATTTGCTTATGAATTATGATGATAACGGTCCATTAGGATTTTCGGAATTATTTAAGCTTATCTAAGAATCAATTAAGTTTAACGATGCGTGATAAGCAGATAGTATATATAAGCTTCCCGTTGTTTTTATTTTTAGTATCGGTATCGCTGATGATAACAGCTTAGCTGTTGAAACACGTGTCCGAGTCAAGTTTTTGGTGCAGTTTTTGGTGTTTTTCTGTTGGTTAAATAGACGCTGCAGTTGGTGTTCCTTTCCTTGAATGTTGTTAAAACTTTTAGATCAACTTGTAAAACTGTAAACATTGGGATTCTCAAGGAACCGTTTTAGACCAATTCTGTTCTCACTATACATAAATGAAATAAAGGGCAATTTAGGTAGTAATACGCTAATTGTATTCGATAATATACGCTGACACATCACAATTTTGTTAACTAACTATAATAGTAAACTTTAGAATTATTAATGTAAAATTGTTCAAAAGAACTTACATAACTGGTTAAATGCTAACATTTTTGCATCTAATATATTGATAAAAAACCATATATATATTTTCACATTAAGCGTAAAATTTTGAATGAAAGCTAAATATTAACACAACAATGTAATTTTCGGAACATAAAGTATAGCATTCTTGGGAGTTGAATTGGAATCAAATTTGAATCCGGATTATACATTGTACTAAACTAATTAAAAACTAAATGTATATTCTAGAATAGCATATGGAATTTATTTCAGGGGATAATCTCAACATCCTTTTAAAGTATTTCTAGCTCAAAAAAATTGTAAGGATTATTGATTGGATCAAACTCCAACCTCTTTTTAAAAATATGTACTTTTGACACTAGCGGCTATATACATATTTGAAATTAGTAAATAGATATATAAAACAAAAAATAACTTTGGGCAGACAGTTAATGGTACACCCCTAATTTAACTCGAAACAATTATAAGTTTAGGGAGTACAATTATTCCATAGTTCCTTAGGAAATGTACAACCCCAATATTATGGGTTTAAAAAATATACAATAACATTCCAACTCAAATTAAAGGAGCTAAGTTAATGAACATTTTTAAATACAAATTAAAAATTTTCTTAGTGGAGCTATGGTCCATACACAATTGATGATTTTTTTTCTTGTAAGATAACTGTGATGTAAAATATGATGTTGTATGTAATTCTGTTTTATGTGACGTTTATTAAACATATTTATATGTCCAAAAGAATAAACCTAATTATTATTATTATTATATATTTAAAAAAATACTGTTGTAATTTCATTCAAATAAAAATTTCAGTCTTGAAAAAGCTCCAGCTTGAGGGCGAAACGTCGGCCAGTTCTACGAAAAAAGTTTGAATTTTTAAACCACAACATCCCTAAAAAGACAAGTTTTAAATTATAATTATTTTTATTATTATTGATTACTAGAATTAGATTGAATAAATAAAACTTGTTGTTTTAAAATTATGGATTTGTGTATTTCAAGTGCTGCCCAAAAGGTAAAGAAGTCTTATCTTTTTTCTGTTTAATTAACAAAAAATTAATCCGTTAGTGTTTTGTGTTTCATTTCAATTTGCCGGAAACAGTGAAAATAAACGTCGCATCTTATACGGCATCTCTATAAAATGGTTGGCTTATTTATATGAAAGGCTATCTAGAAATAAAAGTATGATTTCCAATGTTATAAAAGTTAGGTCGTTTAATTTCAAAAACATTAGAAGAGTCGAGATACGTGTTTTCACTCACCCTGTATCTCACATTCAAAAACACCGTGTATTATAATTAATATTTTTTAAAATATTGTAGATAAAGGTCACATGATTACTGTACATTTCTAGTTACTTATTGAAAGAAACGTGGAAATAATATTTGGGTAAATTTAACTCTTAGTTACAAAAATCTGTACAAAAATTTTTATGAAAAAATGTTTAATAAGTTATGTATTTCATTATAATCTACCAACTTCAAAACAGTGAAACGGTGAAAAACGTCGCATGACTCCCCCATCTTACACGTCATTTCTATAAAATGGTTGAGGGTGCTAGTGTAACGTTAAAGCAGCACTTCCATCTTTTAAAATTAAATTCAGCGATTTTGAAGGAGCACAAATTGAAGAACTTCAACTAATAATACCATAAATCCGGATTCGATTTTCGATGGTGAGGGTGTTCTTATTCGGAAATAATTCTGCTGAAAAATGAATGTAATTACTGTACTTTTATAAAATTTTGTAATTCATCTGAAAGCGTCAAAAGTTTTATTCTCGCTCGTGATTTTACAATTGTAAATGCAATGTAACATTATATACAGTTTAACAACAAATTTTTATTCAATGTCAATGTCAACATAACAGGAAAGTACTGTAAAATATTAAACAATTTCGGTCTAAGCATACATAAGCCTCGGTAATAACATTGTAAGCGTAATTATTAACCACAAATGAAGACTGCAAGTAAATTGTTTTCTTCACGAAACACTAATAATAATAATAATAATAATAATAATAATAATAATAATAAATACAATCATAGAGTACAAAATAAGTAATTGGCCTCGCATTTCAAAAATTAAGCAAATAATCAATGTCAGTTAAAGTTTAAATCATTTTTAAGTTGCGGTTTACTGTGAATTTATGTACAATACATTTTGATCACACGTTTAAACGTTAATAACAAATGTGCCGAGATCACAAAGGGTTTCAGACTAGAATCATGAAGTTTTGGGAAATTGTGGTAGATAAGTTTAGAAAAGTTATTAAAGAATTATTCCTTTTAGGATCTTGCAAAGGTGGAGATAAAAGGCATAGGCGAAATTTCGCCCTCTATCAGATGGAGGCCTCATCAAATCAAAAACTTTTTTTAGGGCGATTTTGTCAAACAAAGACAATCAACTCAGATTGTTGATGAATTAATTATTAAAATTTTGAACAACATTTTATAGAAAGACACATACACTACAATGTAATGTACATTATATAATTTATTCATCAACAATCTTGTTCATGTTTTTCATGTTGTTTTTGTGTTTGACAAAACGGCTTAAAAAGAAATTCTTCGCCTTGAAGAGGCAAAACGTCACCTATAACTGTATAAAAGGCAGTGTTTATTTTACCTATACCCTTGAAGATCCTAAAAGGAATAATTCTTTAATAATTATAACAATCATTATAATTAATGTTCAAACTTATCTTCAACGATTTCCAAAATTTTAGGATCCTAGTCTAAAACCCTCGACAGTTTTGTTATTTGTAACGTTTAAACGTGTGAGTAAAATGGGTTTTGTGGTCACAATAAATTCTTTATAAAATCGTACCGGAGGAGTCATACCCACTTTAGTTTTATTATTGAAGAAACGTAGTGTTTTAAAATATGTTTTGTGTAGTTCACCAGTGCTTCCGAAAAGAGAAAGAATTGATAAGTCTGTTGTTTTTAACAAAAATAAATCAGCGCAATGTGCCATTAGTAATCACAGATTACCCAGGTATTTATATCATATTCAAAAAAACACCGTGTATATATATTAGCATAAAAATGGTTAATGTTTTGTGTTCCGTTACAATCTACCAACTTCAGTTTGAGGGAAACAGTAACAAAAAAACGTGGCATAATTCATCTCTATAAATGATCGGTTTATTTATAGGAAAGGTTATAAATAAACGAATGATTAAACGAATTATGTTATAAAGTTGGGTCGTTCCATTTCAAAACATTACAAGAGTCATGGTACGTGTTTTCAAATACCCCGTATGTAAGAAATAGTTTGTTAAAAGTTTGATTAAATTTGAAAATTAGACAAGTTCATGTATAATGGTCGGAAATTTAAAAATTATAATTTATAGGAAATTAAACACCAAAAACAAGCAATATGGACCTATTAAATGTAATGGAGTCAACACAAGAAGGTAATTTGTTTTAAACTAATTAAAATTGACAAGACTAAGAAATTGTATAGTCGTCTACTAAGACACAATGAATACAGCAACAACAAAATTTTTAAGTTGAAGATTTTAGATATTTGTTATTAGTATTCATTAAACGGAAAATACTATGTTGTGATACATTTTTAAAAGAGGAAAAAATGCTATCTATCACATTAAATAATTCAAAATGGCGCGTCTTTAAGGAAAACAAAGCTAGTTATTTCTGAAATCTGAAAAGATATTCTTTGTTTTTATTTTTTTATTGTTTTAAAATGTTCAAACTAAAATACTGCATATGATCCTAATAACTGAGTTTCGGCTGTCTGTCAAAATGTACCATTTTTAGTTTCCCGCGGTTTTTGAATAACTAAAAAACAGTTGATAAAATGTAATAGCACTTGAATGGTAATAGAACCTGAGAAATATTGTCCATTTGACGAATTTGCAGTCTTTATAATAACAAAGGTACAAATACAGCGTGTCTACTTAAGTGTGCAACATATGGGAAACTTTTTTTTTATTAATTTTATGAAAAATCTTATCTACAAATACAGTCGTATTGACTAGATTGTTTAAAAAATAGGAATTTTACTCAAGAGTAAAGTACCTTATATTTGTCAATATCAAAATTTGTTATTGAAGAAAGCTGATCAGAACCAAAAACTCCCTTTAAATATGAAATTAAATCCAATTGAAATAAAAAATCTGAATAACACAATGCAACAAAAATCAATTTGACCTGTATGCCCTGTTTCTGGGGTCAAATACGTACAGAAAATCTGTATGGGACCTCTGGACATTGGAAATATTTTGCAAAACATGAAAAAAAGCTTTTGTAAACTGAAAACCACTAAAACTTACTTGTAACGCGGTTTTGTGGCATGGGAGTGACTTTTGAGTGTTGTGTGGTGCTTACCTTTGCAGATGGGGACCCAAACAAAAGCCAAAAGTATGGCTTCTTAATATTTTGTCAAAAACTGTACTTACACTGGTAATTTTTTTCGATTTTTCTCCAAAATAAGGCTATTTTGACAAATGTGAAAAAAAATTGGCAATACCCGAAAAGTTGCCGGATTTCGGCGTGAAAACGCATGAATTGATAGATAGATAAGAATTCTTTTCAAAAAATATTAAATTTTAGGTGCGCAGATAAAAAAAACGGTTTTCAGCTATAGAAAATAAGATGAGCATTTTTATCGAAAATCGTCGTATAAGAGCTAAAATCTTTCTTGAGCAGACTGAAGCGGCTTTCCTTCTGTCCATATGGTACCAGTATGACATCTGAAACCACTTGTAGATTACAAAACTCAAGATAAACTTTATATTTTATGAGAATTATTTGCTTTTAGAGGTAATTTTCGAATCATTTTAGAGATAAAAATCTTTTTCCTTGAAACAAGAACACAGGTTTCAAAATCGGTCGTCTTTTTTTTGGACCTAGTTTTCTACTTGTAGATGCCGAAGATTTCTACGAAAAAATTAACAAAGGTGAACAGCGTAGAGTAATGCGTAGAATTTTTGAATGCGGCATCGGTGTGTCGGCGTTTGGGCAGACAGCCTGCTAAGGATTTGGTTGATACCGCTTGAGTGACTTTGGCTTTTGTGGAAAGATGCGATACTTCATTCCGGCTCTCGGCACATGCCTCTTTCGTCCCAGCTGCCCGAACATATCCAGAAATGCGCCGAAGGGTGCAAACCCTAGCTCGGCGAGTTCGGGTCGGCCGGCATCCTCCCTCCCTAGTTTCTTGCTTGCGCTCTCACCGTTCGTACGACATGCCCCTCAACTTACAGTGAAGTGAAGTGTCGGTGAAATACTGTCTTTCCGTACGATTTTTGATAAAAATGCTCATCTTATTTTCTATAGCTAGAAACCAGTTTTTTATCTGCGCACCTAAAATTTGATATTTTTTCGAAAAAGCACGATGTTCTAGCTATCAATTCTATGCGTTTCCGCCGAAATCCGGCAACTTTTCGGGTATTACTTTTTTTTCACATTTGTCAAAATAGCCTTATTTTGGACAAAAATGACCAGTGTAAGGCACAGTTTTTGACAAAATATATCAAAGAGCCATACTGTTGGCTTTCGTTTGGGTCCCCATCTGCAAGTGTAAGCACCACACAACACTAAAAAGCCATCCCATGCCACAAAACCCGCGTTGAAAAGTAAGTTTTAGTAGGTTTTTTCTTTATACTGCAAAGGAACGGAAAGTTATTATGTTTGTAATAAATAAAAGGATAGATGTTCGGAATTGATAGCCATATTTGAGTAAAATTTGTAAAAAATAGTTTTTAAGTAGAACGATGTAATTTCATATTAAAAACATAGATTTTCATCCCGGATAATTTTTCATAATTGCAATTTTCGATATTGTTACAAATAAAAGCACTCCTATACCAACTTCATATTTTTTGGCATCTCGCATTACGGCTGAAACAACTTTTATAAAGAATAACTATTTTTTGTAAAATTAATAATTAAATGTTTCTGCATATGTTGCAAACTTAAGTGGACACACTGTATACAGTAGCAATTTGGGACTGAGGTATATATTTAGTGTTAAAACCGTCATTAATTCAAGATAATGTATTTCTATTGTCGTTATTCTATATAAATAAATTATATCTTATAGTCAAAACCAATGACTAAATATATTTTGATTTGAAAACTTTAGTATTGTTTCGGACTTGTTAATATCTGCAAGTCATCATCAGAAGTAAGTTTTATTACATAATGACAAGTGATAGTAAAGTTTTTAAAATGAAAAATATATTTAGTATTAGTTTGACTTCCTGTTGTAGTACCTCCTGTCCGTTACCGAACGTTGGGTTTGGCATCCCAAATATGTTATTTTAGCTGTTTTCACGAGTGGAATGCCATACTCTGTGAGTCTTAAAGCATTCTCAGGTGATCTGCCGACGATCATAAATTTGGTCTTTTTGATATTAAGCTTTAAACCATAGATTATCACAAACTCTGGTCAGATTGTCAACAAGTAGTTGGAGTTTTGCGGGGTTTCTGGTTATTAGAATAGTGTCGTTTATGTATCTTAGATCATCTGCTGCGCTTTAATGTTTTTGAATGTATGTTCAAAAAAAGGGGTGATAAAATACACCCCTGTCTAATTCCGCGACGTATATCATTTCATTAGAAGGATCTGCCCTATTCGTATGTTGGCTCGATGGTTCCAGTATGGGTTTCGTATTATTCGTAGATCTTTATTATCAATGTTTGTTTTTGAGAATTCTGATCATTTTGGTGTGTCTGACTGTGTCAAATACTTTTTCGAAGTCCACAAAGCACATGCACACTAGTTGGTTGATGTCTCTACACCTTTGTACTAAATAGTGCTTCTCTAGTTCCGAGGCAGGTTGTTGCGAAAACCAGCTATATTTTCTTTCTTTCTATTTTATTATGGATTCTAGAGTGAGTCACTCGGGGGGATATTTTTAATACATGACTCATTAGACTGATAGTTCTATAATCACTGCATTGTTTTGCGTTTGTTTTTTTGGATTTGCCACGAATGTAGATCTCAGCCAATGTGTTGGAATAATTCCTGTGTCATAGGTTTTGTTACACATGTGGAGCAGATATTTTCTTCCTTTCTTCTCGTGATTTTAAGCATTTCAGTTTGTATCTTATTTAGACCTGTCGTTTTCTGTAATTTTGTTATTTTATTGCGTGATTTACTTCTAGTCTATTGTTATTGTGTAGTTCTTATATTTTGTATTTCGAATTCTTGTGGTTAGTCATTAAATATTTTCTCATTTTCTCTTATTCTTCTATGATAAGTTTACTGTTATTATCTACTAAATTGTTAGCAATTCTATTTTTTATTCTAACCACTTTTTGATGTTCTTGTACATATTGAAATCATCATGTTTCTCTTGTAACGTCTATATTTCGGCGCATATATCTTTATACCACTTTTTCTAAATGCACGGCGGATTTTTGTCCTGATTTCGTTGTTACCCTTTATATATTGCTCAGTGTCTCTATTCTTGAATTGTCGACTTCTTTCCATTAGGTCTAAAATCTAATTGGTCATCGACGTATTTCTTTCTGCATGGCCTTTGTCATCGTTAGTCATTTCCTTCTGCATTATTATCTTGAATTGATTCCATTCATTTCCTATACTATGTTCTTGTTCATTAATTTCTAGTTTTACTTTCCATAGATTTCGTTAATTTTTTTTAATTGTACTTGTATTCCACTACTGTTCAAATATTCTGTGTTCAGTCGATTAAGAGCTTCGCAGCGTTTTTTGTCTTCTTGACTCTGAATTTTATTTCCTAGTAGTAAGCAGTGATCTGAGGGTGCGTCAGCTGCTATGGTAGGTTTTAACTGTTTTGACGGCATTTCTATATCGTTCATTCACAGTTATAAAGTCGATCTGGTTTCGTACAATCTTATTTGGTGCGTCAGCTAGAGATTTTCAAGTGTATAACCGTTCTTTGGTTATTTATAGAAAGTATTCATTATACATTAGTTATTTTCCAAACAAAACTCCACGAATCGGTCCCCGCTTTTATTTATTAAAAATTACCTATACATTAAGGCGGGGCTTTACCCGTGCAGAATCGAGGCAGTCAAGCGGTTTTGTACTAGTCAAATAACTTTTTGAAATTTAATC
Organism: Abscondita cerata; assembly: GCA_030710515.1. NCBI lineage: Eukaryota > Metazoa > Arthropoda > Insecta > Coleoptera > Lampyridae > Abscondita > Abscondita cerata. The sequence goes on along the minus strand of JALBCR010000797.1, from coordinate 48,675 downwards.
AATACAAATATACCCTTGTAAGTACGACTACAACTTAGACAGATCTATGCTTGGAAGTCTTAATCGTCACTTGCGACGTAATTCCAGACTCAATTACGTAAAAATTAAAGGTCTTATGATGATAATTCAATCGTCCAAGAAAGAGATTCATTCATTAGCTACTGAGCTACAAGCTACTTACTTCATATTTATACTTATTTATTATTTTTGCTTGTTATTTTAAAGTACGAAGTCTGCGAAAAAGTTGCCGAAAGAAATGCGCTTTTGTATTCGCTTGCAGTCGTCGTTTCTGACGATACATGTAAAGATCGTGCCGCTTTTGTCTTGTGGATGCGCCTTGTTGTGCCATGCGGATGCCACGATGGACACAAATACACAAATTCATTAGTTCATTCGAGAAACTAATAAACTAACATAGCTTAGGTAATTTTGCTTTTCTGATTAGAAGCAACTAATTAGTGACCTAATTATGGTATACATACAGATTCTATTTTGAATAATGGGGGGTGATGTGTCTATGTACATTTCTAAATAAATCTGCTATTACTTCTCATACTTATTATAAAAATTTAATAATTTTTTGTTATTTTTTCGTGTTCATGCTGAAGCCGTTTAAAAGGTAAGATGAATTTAACATTTTAAGATAAAGCTTATTTTTTTTTAATTCAACGGATATAACTATTTGCTCTTGCTAATTATTAAATGTGAAACAATGCAAGCTTTTATGGTGTGCTTCTTTTAATTATTTGAATTTTCTAAAAACGCGTCAAAAAGTTTTATTTTCGCTCGTGATTTATCATTATTATAATATGCTATTATTTAATATTTAAGACAAAAGTTTTGATTATACAAACATTACTTATAGCAATGTAACATTATGTTTAAAAAATCATTTTTATACGTTATTAATGGTTCTACGTAAGAGTAAAGTACAGTATATAATTTCGATCCGACCATACTTAAGCGTCGGCAATAACATTGTATTAGCATTGATTATAAACTTCGGGTATTAGTGTGTGTGATTTACTAACCACAAATGAAGACTAAGGTAAATTGCTTTGGTTTACAAAACACAACAATAATAAAATACGGTAATAAAATACGTAAATTTAGCAAATAATCAATGTCGGTTAAAGCGTAAATAATTTTTGAGTTAAATTTTACTACGAATTTATTGCGACTAGACTGAAACGGTCAATTTTGCCCATTACGTTTAAATGTTACAAATAACAAAGGTGAATTTTTTTCAATTTCTAAAGTTTGTTATTTCTAACTATTACTGCAATTTGTAGATAGTCTTCATCCTTCTAAATGATCGTGTTCAGGTTTAAATTTATGAGAAACTGTCACCTAGTAATTTATTCAACGACTGACGTAATAAATATTATGTGTCATTGTGTTAGAATGATAATGATGATATGGATTTTATTATTTGTACAAGAGAAACTTTATTGATAGTATTGTGGAATAGTTTTTTGTTCATTACTTGTCCAATTTTGATCATGGTCTTGGTTTAGGACAAAACCACTAACTTCATCTATGTTAGTTGGCAGAAGTAAATTCAAATTAAATTTTAATGTTCTAAAAAACTATGTGAATCTGATAATATTCGATTTCAACAAATGTAATTGTAGTTTAAAACATTTTAGCATGAATCCAAGGTTTTTACATACTGTCATTTACATATAAGAATGAAACAATGTTTTGCATACATCATTATCTTAGTTAGTTCGAAGGCTAAAATTTGAAAATGTAAATAACTTACACATTTAAAACTACTGCTGCACTTCATTTCTTTTTTTCTTTCAGTTGTGGGTGAGAGATAAAATTTAAAATTAAAAACACTAAATTTATTATTATTATTGTGAAATATAAATAAAGTATGACCAGTAAAGTCTGCATCACATGGGTTTTTTTTTTTATTAGTGGGTACTTTATTCAAGATTTTGACTTGGTCATACATTTCTTCTTCGATCAAGATGAAATTGACTAAAGGAAATACTAATAACTAACATACGCATTATATTGTCAAAATTAAATTTCAAAAATTCTTAGTTTGATTATTTCACCAAAATATCGAAGGAAAAGTTTTTGGGAAACACCTTTAAAATCCATGTGCAAAATTTCGGCGGCATAATGTAATTTAGATTTTTGTTAGTTGCATATAAAGTTCCAATTCAACCTAAATAAAACTAGTCTTCTTAAATGTGTGTTTATAAAAAAAATCAAATCAAAATTTTAAAATTTGATCACATGTGATGTAAAGTTTAATTTTTTATGATATTTAAAGTAACTTTATAAAATCAGTATTTTGAGAAAAATAGTTGAGTCATTGTTATTATGAAAAATAGTTTAATTAAAAGGAATCAAATTTTCAAATTAATAAACCTTTTGGAGTTTTTAATAACAATAATCTATATATTAAATTAAAAAGCAATTCAAAAACCTAAATGTGTACCTTCCTTTACATTCAAAGGCACATAAAGTTACTAGTTTATGCAACCATTTATTTGTTATGAAGCTATGTTATAAAAAGACAAAGTGTCACAAAAATTGATAAGTATTATGATTTAAACTTCCTATCCTTCTAGGTGGAGGTAGAGTTAAAAATAACGGTCTTAAATTACGAACAAAAATAAACATATTTATTCCTTTGTTCCTCCAATATACAGGGTGTTTCAGAATAAGATGCTGATCCTTTAAGGGTGTCAATCCTTACGCGATTTTAAGAAGAAAAGTTCAAATAAACATATGTTCTAAACCTCTTAACTTTTGATCTACAAGGTGTTCATGTTTTAAGAAAAAAACGTTTTTTTATCATAACTTTAATATCTTTATAGATATTTTAATAAAATTTGGCATATGCCTTCTAAGCAACAACAACTATTTTTGATTTAGAATTTTTTTTTATTCAGTGGCGTCCGTACAGGATGAGGACTAGATATTTTTAGAGAAATATTATGTACGCCACTGCTTTTTCTTAAAATAAAATTATTTTTAAAATCTCCATTCATTTTAAGGTAAATTTGATTTCTTGTTTTTTTCGTCCGGCAAGCGGTTTTCGCGTAAAAAGATTTGGCAAATAATTATTGATTATTTAATACATAATAATTTTAACATTAAAATAAAAGAACTAACATTAAATAACCTAAAAAAAGAAAATAATTTAGATTAGCTGTTGAAATTGGCCACCACCTGCAAGTATGCATGCTTCAGCTCTTTTCCTCATTGAGTCTCGTACTTTGAAAATTTTTTTCTTAAAAAACAACTTATAGATCAAAGTTAAGAGGTTTAGGACATATGTTTATTTGAACTTTTCTTCTTAAAATCGCGTAAGGATTGACACCCTTAAGGATCAGCATCTTATTCTGAAATACCCTGTATACTATGTGTCCTATATAATTTATAATCTGTTTGGACATCATCATCTTTTTGATGATTATTTTAAATTTTGTGACCTACACGGTTTTTTTAATTTAGTTTTTAGTTTCATAAAGCTCTCCAAGTTTGCGCTAAACGTCGGACATACATATAATTTAAGACCGTTATTTTTAATTTTGCCTCCTCCTAGAAGGATAAGAACTTTAAATCATAATACAATTGTAGGAAGAAAATACTCAACTGCAATAAGTATGTGATTGTTGTAAATGATAAAAATACGACAACCATTTGGTTTAAAAATGACAACCAAATTGTATGTTGACTGTTAATTAATAAATAAAAATAAAATAACAAGAAAAAATTGAAATTGTATTAATATAATGAGTATTTTTGAAGCTTAGCCACCGTTTGTAACATAAAACCATACAGGAAAAATTTTGCAACAATCGATTGTTTATGATGAAATTAGACGTTGTGAAGTTAGTCCCTGATCTTAAAATTTTTAAAAATAGTAGAGTTCTAATGCCTTCTGCATTAGTTCTAAAGTTCTCTTTTAGAAATAGTTCGTCATTTAAAGCACTCAAAATAACACTTAAAGTTACGGTTTTATTAATTCAATTTTTATAAAAATAAGTTTATTATTTTCAACTCTATTTTTAAAATATTAAATTTTATTAAAATAAATAAAGTTAATAAAAAATACTGCAACAGGAATCCTGGTAGGAAACGCAAAACATTACTAGGCGACGAAGGCCGCTTATCAAATGAAAATCCGCTCCGTTAAAAATAAAAATTACAAAAATGTACCGATTTTGTAGTAAAATAAGCTTTCACATTGTTTTATTTTATCTGTTCATCATAATATGTTCAAAGGAGCGGAACCTAAACTGCAGCGTTCGTCTGTAACGAAAAAGGAAAACACCAGTTTTGTGCATTTTTTGGTGTTTTATTTTTTTGCTAAACATAATATGTTGTTATACTGCGCTCGAAATGGGCCAGGATAAAAGGTATACGTAAATTTTTAATTTAACATGCCTAGGTCAACTTTTCGTTGTACATACGGTATAAGAGAAAAGTTAAGTTTCAAAAAATATTAATTGTTACAATTATACCTTTTTATGTGGACGACTAGTGTAACTTTTTATCACACATACTCATCAGTTGTATATTAACGTTGTTAATATTTGCACTACACTGATTTATAAGTATAATTTGAAACAGAACGGACATGAGTCATATATAATGAATTAACTAATTAAATAATTTCCACAATTAATTTCTTATATTTATAAATGGGATCTAAAAGTGAAGGACTCGTTCAACACAATGAATTTTGCATAAGTATTTTTGAATGTTGCATAATCCATATTAAAAATTATGTCCTAATGAAAATTAGATGACATTTCTCATTTTAAAAAATGAGCCACAGTAAGGTTAGCACGAGTATTATTTTTTTGTCGGGCATTTTCTAACTTGACGTTTTATATCGTTACGGGTAATTACACTGAGAATTTAACAACTTTTTATTAATTATTTACGCAATTCTTGTATTTTTTTACACAAACCAATTTCTTTTTTTTTTTTTATATTTTCTACTTAATGATTAAAATTTGAACGATAGTCATTGTTTGAAGGAATGAAAATTATGATTGCTAAAATTATCGAATGTACAGTATTAACTTAAAAACCAATAGAAAGTATTTGAAATTTGAATAACAGTTTGATGCTTACTCTTCTTCATCCGATATATTGTCTGATGCTTGCAGAACAAAGTATATGATTTATTCAGTACATAACCAATATAACATACCCTAGAATACATTTACAAATCATCAGTTTATTGAAACGGGGAGATTTTTCTATAAAAAAACATATAATCTAAATATATTTAAACAATGTTACATTCATGAAAGTCGTATAATACGGTTACTATTGTAATTAGTCTTAATTCATTTATAAACAGCGTTTACAGTTTTAAATTTGAATTTAAATTGAATACAATGTCTACAGTGATAAATAGAACTTATAGTGCACATGCTGCAATTCCAAAATTAATGTTTGTGTTAAACATAATCGCTTATGCACCTGTTATATGTTCTAATATACTAATTCTGGCCCACTATACATATATAGCTGCCAAAATCAAAAACTCTCACTTATACAAGTACATTGTACAATATCAAACAAAAAAAAAGGTGAGCATGGTGTACTTTTGATATCTTTTTCATTCATTTATTCTACTCCAATTGGTTCAGAAATATTCCACTTTACTAGTGGAGCTGTGATTTATGTGAAATCAATATTATTTAAAATATAGCAGGACTATAAGTGACTACTAATATCTCAACATTTATTTGTCTTTTGCAGAATTAAATTTAAAAACTTTTAATTAAACAATTATTTACTTTGCTTAAAATCTAATCACATTCTGCATTATTATGCAAAACCCTAAACATCAGCTATTCCTTGACTTTGCGCTAAAACTATGCGCTTTTAATTAACGTAAGATGTGGAATTCTTGCCAACTGAATATAAGAACAGTACTTAGTGATAATTGTAAATTTACGTACGCAAGTTTACAAAAACATGCGAATAGCTACATGCATCGTCCGTTTGCATGATATGCAGGAATTAATCGGTGTCGCCATCTCATGGTACATTGGTATATACCGTGTGTCTCTGCAACACGCAAGATAGGATTTTTACTATAGAAAAAATTTCATTTGATCTACTATTGCTATGAAAATTTCGGATTGTAGTATACCCTATATTTTGTTGAAGTTAGAAAGAGAGAACAAGTATAGAATGTCTAATTTTCCTTCAAATGTAAATATTATTCTTTAAGTTTGTAAAAATAAGTATTTAGTATTTTGTGATTTTACGAAAATTCTAATCAATGTTCAGTTGCTTTCATATTTTAATATAGCTATTGAAGCAAGCATAATGAAATACTTTTGCATAAAACCTGTTCGTATTGAATTTGAGGTTAAATGAGTGGTTTATTCTCTTGTATTGTAGACCTGTGTGTAAACTATTAGACATAATACTTGCATCTTGCAAGAATATGCAGGTATTCTAAAGCTTAAAAGTTTATTTAAGTCAATACAGTTATTATGGATAAGACAGATATTTCGATTAGTATGGATCGAGTAGTTTGTCTCTACCACAGGTCTCTACCGATAAACAGAAATTGGTGTTCTAAGGATTTTATTCGAATCAGCGAAGTAAAGTATAACCCAGAATTTAGGTGCTATACATTTTAGCTTCTTGATCTAAACAATTTGAAACTCATGGGATTAATGAAGATTTTATAAAATGCCTGATTAAGGTTTTAATGTTATGAATAATGAGCGCATAAAGGTTTGTGCTTTAAATTATTTAATTTACTGTTTCTCTTTTGACTTTCTACTTCAGGTTTTACTAGAATTCAGGAGTCTACAAACAAGATAACAAGATTTTAAAACCATCCAAGAACAATTTTAAGAAATGTTGTAATTTCAAATACGGTTTTTTTATTTAAAGTGATTGTCGTTTTAAGTTTTAATTACATCGTATTAAAATTATTTTCTATAATGTGTTAGTGGTCCTGAAAAGGACCAATTTGTTTGTGGATATACAGAAGTAAAAGCTAATAGGTATTACATGCAAAGTGCTTGGCTTATAGCAACTGGTTAAAATGCTGTCTATTTACTGCTAAACAGTGCCCCAAATAGAAGTTTCGTTGCACATTTAAAATCATGTTTGCTGGTATATTGAAGCAAATTTCCACAATTTTATCTTTTAAAGACTTACTTGTGTCGTGGGTTCTGTCAGTATAAAACTTCGAAGATATGTAAGGCTATAAAAAGAAGTTGTTGGGGGACAAGCCTGGTGATCTTGGTGCTTCATTTAAAAATTGTTTTATTTGATTCGCATTATGTGAAGCAAATATTCTCAACAAAATTCATATAATTATTGCGTATCTCCATTAATGATTCACAAAATTTTTGCCTTTTGTCAGCGTTTTGCCGTCCGTCTTCCCAGAGACACACGGTATGAAATCACAAATATGAAACTAAAATGTTAGGCGTCAAAAAAAAATCATAGCTGATACTTTATTTTCAATTTGTGAATTTTTCATACACGATAGTGTACCATGAGGTGGCGACACATAACTATTAACTATTCATTGTATGAATAAGTATTGGTTGTCTGAAGGTTGTAATAAAGCCTTCATTTATTGGGAGGATGACTGTCTTTATATCCGGAGAAAAGAGATAAATTTTGATTTTCAATCTAAAACAGGTATGATGATAGTGTGATCAGGTAGGTTATCACTAAAACCAGGATTGAAAGAAACGTCGTTTTTAACTTTCGCACAAATAGTACCTATTCTTTTCTTTTTTGAGAAATGTTGTTGACTTGTTTACTAGTTGATTTCATTTTAATCATTCTACCACCTAGTAAAAAGTCAATCGTTAATTAATTTTATTTTTTTATGCTATGGAACTGTATGAGTGGGCATTTCTCTCCAAAATTAAAATCTTTTCGACGACTTTAAACAAATTTGGATCGTGAGTATTTATTTTCTTAACCACCTCCTGCAACTCATTAAAAAATATAAATTACCTGAGCTTTCTCTTTACAGTCTAAGATTATATACTTTCCACTCTTTACTTCTTGCAAAAGTATTCGTATTATGTTTTATTGAATATAGGTAATGTGAACTTTTTTATATAGCTGGAGTTTCCAAATTGAAATCTTCAGGCTCTTTTTCAGTACACGTTGGTTTCAAAATCAAAAAAAAATTACAGTTTTGGCGAATTACTAGATTACAATTACGCAAAAACTTGTTGGGAATTAAATCTCCCACAACTCTTATTAGAATTATCTTTTTCGTAAAAAGAGGACCGAATGCTCACAACCCCGACACGGGTTTTGGAATCCATACCGATATCCGTATCCATATTTTTGGTCAGACAGACACAACGCCGACCATGCCCATATCACCGACTATTAGAAATAAATTTAATTTAACACGGGTTCCGGACAAATCGCCGAATGGACAAAATTTGTGGACAAATCGCCGAAAGACTTCAGTGGACTCCAACTGAATCCGCGGACAAAATGCCGAAAATGCTTCGTGAGCAAATCGTCAAAAATGTTCCTGTGGGATAATCGCGAAAATGTTAGATGTGGACAAAACGCCGAAAATCGCTTTTGTGGACAAACTGCCGAAAACGCTTCTGTGGACAATCAATTTAAGTTGTTTTCATATAGATATAGAGCATCGTTGTTGAATACTACTGAAATTGCCAGCTTTCGGCGTTTTGCCCATACGAGCATTTTCGACGTTTGGTCCACAGTGCATCATTTTCGGCGATTTCTTCACAGAAGGATTTTCGGCTTTTGTCAACAGTAACATTTTCGGCGATTTGTCCACAGAAACATTTTCGCCATTTTATCATTTTCGTCGATTTGTCCACAAAAGTTTTTCAGCGATTTATCCACAAATTCGGCGTTTTGTCCATTCGGCGCTTTGCCCATTCGGTGATTTGTCATAGACCCGGACACTTCGCCGAATGGACACAACGCCGAAACTTGGACGCAACGTCGAAATGAATTATTGAGATATCGCCGAAATCCGGACATAACGCCGAAATCGCCTGCTGGGTCAATGTAAGTTGTTTTTATGTGATCAGCAAAACAGTTTTGTTGGTAGGTTGCAGTTATTACAATTTTTCTTAAAAAATTTGTTTCAATCAATATCCAAACTACGTGATGTCAGCTTTGCTTTTCGATTTGTGTCCACATTTCTACGAAATGTCCAGTTACTGATTTCGGTGTTGTGTCCAGTTTCGGCAATATGTCCAATAACTCGTTTCAACGTTGTGTCCAAGATTCGGCGAAGTGTCTACGACTCGGCACAACACCGACTATGTTCAAATCGCCGACAATTTTAATTGTAGAGTCGATGTCTAATAGAAGGTAAAGAGTAATGATAATAACTATCAACTTGAGACACTTGCTTGTTGTTTTTATAAGTTTAGAAATTCGTAACTATATCTTTACAACGGAATTATGTATTTTGAGATTTTTTAAAATATAAAAGGTTGGATATGTTTTGAACGTTAAAAGATTAATGAAATTCATAGTTTCTAAACTTTTTAAGTAATTCAAGTATTGCGTAATTAAATATTGCATTTAATCACTTGACTTATCTTTGACAAGAAATCTACCTCTAATTTATAAATATCCCGTAATTTCTTTAGGTACAAGTTATAATTTTTGATTCCGTTGTAAAGATATTTACGAATTTCTAAAATTATCAAAATAACATGCATCGTAAGTTGATAGTTGTTACTTCTTTATCAACTATTAGACATCGATTTTGTAATTACAATTGTCGGCGTTGTTTCCTTGTACATACACTTGTCGGCGATATGGACCATCCAAAAATCGTGTCGGCGTTGTGAGAATTCGGTGAAATGTGATATTTCTAAAAAAAGCTGTAAGAATTATGCGACTATTTCTAAATCAAAATTTTAACACCTCTTTCTCCCACTTTTTAGTGAATTTTAGTCACTAGTTGAAAGTCCTATAAGATGGGTGGTAGAAATATATCTTAAGTAAAAAACAAATTCTACTACATGAGCTCTCGCAATTCAATGCTGATTCCAGTTATATAATTAGTTTTGGCTTAGGACCTACAGGGCCTGAGTCCATAAAGAACCTAACAAACACACAAGTTTTGGATTTTAGTATACAATATTAGATATTAACTACAAAACGCGATGCCTCAAACACTATTTGTCTGATTTTGATGAAACTTGGTATTTATAGTTTTATTCCACATCTCATAACAACAATCGTTCTATAACTTTTATTTGAATTATTTTTTCTTACAACTATCGATTTTTTTTACTCTTTTGAGTTAAATCTCGGAAAAATAATTTTCTGTATCTCAAAGATAAAATATACATAATTTGTGTTTGAACAATTTTTGATCTGATAAAGCTAACTGTTCGGATACGGTTTAACAATGTTCACCAATGATATTTATTTATAGTTACAAACAAAATGAATCAAAACTTATTGTGAATTAGATTTTCTAGGCCTTCTATTTACACATGTGGATGTATTTATTGTTTTGATCTTGTAATTGAATTGAACTAAAGTTAAAAAAGTGCTATATGATTTTATTTGTACAGTAGGTTTATGTAAATTCCTGTCTTGCATTTAAAGTTTCCGTATAAATCGTTATGATACCCTGTTTGTAGGAAATTATAATTTATAATGTTTACGATTCTGTTAAATTCACTTCGCAAAAGTGAATTTGCATAGTGAATATGCTTATAAAGATAAACTCAGTGGCGTAACCATCAGTCTTGGGCTCCCCATCAAATTATTAAACCGGACCATCCTTTCATACGGGTTGAGGACGAACTGTGTTTGGAAACACGAAAAAATCATATTTTAATGTTATATTGAAAGACAACAATAACAACAACAAATAAACAATTTTTGAATAATTTGCACTCAATTCAAATTTTCTCACACTTTTGTAAATTCTTTTGAAACTCAATTTACTGTATATTTCCACGGTGCCGGATTAAAGAAATGTTTGAGTTTTGTAGGAGGAGAAAACTAAGCAATTGTAGATGGCGGTAATGAGTAATCGAACTGGAAACGGAAACAAAATTTTAAGGTACTAATGCAGCGTTCTGCTTTGTCCTGCGCTTCTAAGAACGCAGCACGTAAAAGGTCAATAAACCTTAATGTTTTAACTAATACCACCACCCTACCATACCGGTTGATGGGGCAAATCCCTTTCGTGTAAACATTCACACAGCAGACTTCATGGCGCCTCCAATTTAGTTTTACTTACATACATTTATTATATCTAAGGAAATGTTTGGTGTTTTCAATGCTTAACATGATTCATTGAGCGTGTTTCAAATAAACCGAAAGAGTTAGTTTTTTTTCTGATGAATCTGTAATTTGAATTAGAATTAGTAGAGTTCAAAGTTCAAGCGGTTGCCACAAGAAACCAAAATAAGTAATGGTAAAAGAATAAAGAATCTTTGATGGAAATAGGGGCCTTCACCTGGCAACTGACGCGGCGGGGCATATTGTTATGCCACTGGATAAACTTTTTTCACTAATTATATTCCACGAAAACTGATTTACTCTGAGTTTCAAATATCTTTTGAAATGTAACGAACTGATAAACTCAATCTTCTTATAATTGCCCTTATTCACATTAGTCGAAAACAGTGAATTGAAAAATTCATATCAAGAGTGCATCTCTGGATATGAATTTTAAAAGTGTCTATCATGTAAATCATATGCGACACTAGAGCGCTCGTGTGAACTTTGCTTATGAATTTTAATGTGGTGTTTTTTGAAAAAGAATATATTTCGTCATACTTATGAAAAGTTTTGCTATTTTTAACAAACCAATTCGTTTTAAACAATTAATTGTTTCCATTTGCTTTCATAACGAATGCTGTTATTATAAATAATTATTCACTAGTCCATATTATGCTGCGCTCAACAGTCAACATGTTGTCGTAGATTTAAAAAATTACCATTTCTAAGTAGTTCGATCTTTTACCTTAATTTTTTTCATTGCGTGTTATATAAATTTCTGTACAGGACTATATTTTGATCCACTTTGTTTTTGTTCTTATTTCAGATAATATATTATATACTTTACAAATTACAAGAAGAAAACCATTTACAAATTTAATAATCTATAGGGTGTATAATTTAAAAGGATAATATTATATGTTATTGACGCATCCTGTATGCACGTATCGAAGTCGTTATAGGAAAACTTTTGCTGGGAACTTTTTTAGTATCTCAAATAACAAATGAAATGAGAAGGGGCCAAGTATAATGAATAACTCTGTTCAAGGTGTTACAGCAAAAATCTTCATAAGAAAACAAACTGGAATTTTGATTCATTCGCATTATAATAACTAAGATTTGGAAAAAATATTCCAAGATTTAATCTTTCAATTTACCTAATTAAAAAATTTAATTTTAAAAACTGTAATGCGTTTACTTTTTTTATTTTAAGTCTTTTTTATTCCAAACGTAACACATAATTTTGTGGAAACAAATAGAATTTCATAAACGATTTGTTTTTAAGTAAAAAAAATATATATTACAAAAATCTTAAGTGATAATTAGGTGCTAAGTAAGTTACTAATTTCAAATTTAGTGCTCGTGCCCTTGGACATAAATTTTTAAAATTCATGGGGGCTAGCTTAATATTAAAAAAAAAAACTAATAAGAAATACATAATTTTGAAAACTAATTATGCAAGAATTAGGTGCTGCGAGATCTAATAAAACAAAGTTTTTAAATATCGTTGTTTAAATGCATATATATTATTTGCAAAATTTGGTCTAACGAAAATATGCGTTAAAAATTACGTACTTCTAGGAGTATGGTGTCAAACTACTCGTCTTTTATTTTACTTTCAGGATTTCCAAACCTCGAATTAAGTGCTTGTTCGGAACTTTCAAAAATGGCACTATAAGACTGCCGTTGTCTAAGAAACAGCAATTGATAAAAAATGAAGTGGTTTCACGAGTATGGTGTCTTTAACTATAGTGTCAAGATGTTCAAAGCTCGGATTAGGTGCTCTTTCGAAACTTATAAAACTTATAAAAAAATAACTTAACGATAAGCCTGCCATCGTAGAAAGAGAACTTGATAAAAAATTCCATACAAGTACTTAATTCGAAGTTTGAGACTATAGTTAAAGACGAGTCATTTGACACCATACTCGTGAAAACGCTTAATTTTTTATAGTGTTCTTTCTTAGAGGATGGCATAACGTTAAGTCATTTTTGTAAGTTCCCAACAAATACCTAATTCGAGGTTTGAAAATTAACACTTAATTTTGAATGTGGGATTCTCTCTTAGCGATGGCACCATACTTCTAGAAGCACATTTTTGCAAATAATACATATGTATTTAAATAATGACATTTAATAATTTTGTTTGTTAGATCTTGGAGCACCTATTAGCACCTAATTCTTACATAATTAATTTGTAAAATTATGTATGTTATATATTAATATTAAGCTGCCCCCAATGAATTTTTGAAAATTTATGCCGAAGGGCACGAGCACTAAATTTGAAATCGTGGAACTTAATTAGCACCTAATTAGCACTTAATTTTGCAGCTAATGAAAATGTGATTTTCGTCACAAATGGCAGTCAAATAGATGTGGCTCCTACTTCAAGGCAAATAAACATGGTGTCACCAAAGGAGATTCTTGCGTCATGATTTTCTGATGTACGAAATAACGTACAGTCTTTCGCGTTTATAATGGCACGGTTTACAGCAGGTACATAAATTAGTCGTTCCCCTTTAATTGCGTAGATACATAAACAAAATAAAATGGGATAGATTTTGCTATTGTATAGGTAGACTCGATACCGGAATAACAAAACTTAGGTCCTGAAGCTATAACTTGAAACTGTAAATTATTGCAAAGAGTGATTCATAACATTTCGGGCATTTAAACGTCATTTAAATAAACAAGACCTTATTTTAAATGTGCGCAAATATCAGATTAGCCATCAGTAAATGTTGATAAGTAAAAAACAATAGTTATATGTATCACAGTAATTATTGATCATTATAATAATATAATATTGATAATTATTAGTGTAATAGCGTGTATTTTATATTTTCCATAACAATACATTGATATTCGGACAATGGGGCATGATTAACCTCTTAAACTATTGTATAAAAAATAATGTTGTTTTATCAGAGAACGTTTAATTTTGAATCAAAAAACATCACAACTTTTACTTTTAAAAATTTCCTATTATAGTTCTTTTTACTATGAAGAGTAATTTATTATATTTTTTCAATTTTGGGTCGCTTACAGTGCTGTAAAAGCACCCAAATGAGTTCTTTATAGAAATAGAACAGTTTTATTCCTAACAGTATTAACACTGATTTGATATTAAACGTCAAAGCTGTCGTTACGTTCGGCGTGTTAAATCTTAATTAATGTTCAGTAGATTTATTTATTTTTATTTTCACCACTTTTTTTTAAATTAAAAGTATGATAAATGTACTAACATAAACTAGCATTTAAACCAAAGTTTAATGAAAATATTACCACCTTAGTAATTACACTTCAAAATTTCCGAAATTTAAAAACTCGCGAAATTGTATCTTAAAATCAATCTGAAAAGCCCAAAATAGAAAATATAGTATAAAGAATTCGTTTCAGAAGGCATTTTAGCAACTCGTCTTATAAAATGTGTCTTTGAAACTACTTCTTTAATATACCATTACATTAGTCTACCTATACAATAGCAGAATCTATCCCATTTTATTTTGTTTATATGTATACAATTAAAGGGTAACAACTAATACATGTATCTACTAATAACCGCGCCACCATAAATGCGAAAGACTGTACGTATCATTGTATGTGTCAAATAAAAGGGAAAATTTACTACATGCGTTATGAATAAAGTTATTCAATTAACTTCAATTTCATTTAAGTTGACGTTCTGTCAAGTATCGGTCACTGCCATTCTTGCTTCATTGTGTATTTTTGGTTATTAATTGCTGTTACTTGTTCATTTTAAGTTTTTAGTATTTTAACTGACAACTGCATATTTTGCCAATACTTCCTAATTTTAATCAGTAACTAAAAAGTAAATGCTCAAATTGACTTAGCACACGTTTTTAATATTGATTCATATGCACATACTTATGACGAACGACGGATCTTCTTTCCTGGCAAGAAGTTTATTTGCAATGTTTATTATATAAGCGCGAATCCGCTGGATCATACTTTCGTCTATTGAAACTATAGCAACTTCTTCTTTGAAATAGTTCCAGAAAGAGAATTCGATTTGGTAATTTTTTATTCCATATGACGGTGCATGATTCTTTTTGCAATTTAATGGAACTTTTAGCAACTAGCTGTAAAGTGTCATTAAAAATTTAAAATTCTAATTTATCAATTATTTTATAATAAATGAGAGTCCTAAACTTTTCGATTAGTATTAGCTTCTTGACTCAAAACTGAATGGGCATCAATTTTGAGACGACCCTCTACATACTAGTAATAACAAGAATTAACAATGAAAATATTACCCTCATAATGGAAACCAAAAATAAATACGTTATATTTAACCTTGAAAATATTAGCAATTGTTGAAATGTAATTGCAACTTTGTTTGAACTAATGAATATACGAACACAAATTGAATGTAAGAAGAATTTTTCCATTATGATTAAAAATTCGCGTCTCTGCAGTTTTATTTGGGATTGGTCGACTTTGTCGAATTTGCGTTATTATATATGAAAAATGTATACAGGAAGTTATATCGAAAGATTGGTAAGATATTGATTCCTCTGTTTATTATTTTTAATAGATTGTTTTGCCGTAGAGATCCTTCTATTGGAGGACGGATAGAAAACTGTCAAATTCTCGAACACTAGAAAAGGCAGTTTTTCTATCCGTCCTCCAACAGAAGGATCCATCTCTGTGGCAGAACAATCTATTATACCGAAAGCGTATTGCCGGTTCTGTAGACAGAACCAAAACAGTCGGTCAGTCCTAGGGCATAATTTTTTTGCATGAATATATGTCGGGTTGCATAAATCTTTAACAAGCCGTTCACAAACTCTCGGTCGCCTTAGCCTCCCCACAAAAAAAAATCTATTTTTTAACGTTTGCAAACACGAATGAGAACAGGTAGCACAGGCTACCACAACTTAGCACTGGGATAAGCCCTCTCACCAAAAATATCGAATTTTTGTTGTTTGCATACGTAGAATATCTAGCACAGGCTAGCACAACTTAGCTCAATGCTAGCACATTTGTAGAATGAAGTTATTGAAGGTTGAACCTATGGAACCCCGTTCCCTTCCTCTCACATCAAAATTTTGAACTTTTGACGTTTGAACATTAAATAGCTGAGCTAGCACGGCTAGCACAACTAAAATTAACGCTAGCACACCTTTAATAACGGAGTTATTGAGGTCTGAATGTAGAAGGGCTAAGATTCAGCAAAGTTGTGTTCTCTTTCGTGTGCAAATATGAAAAAAAAATTTGTGAGAGGGCTGAGGTCGCCTTAGCCCCTCTAGATTTAAATCTCAATAAGTCTGTTTTTAAAGATGTGCTAGCGTTAATTTTAGTTGTGTTATCTCAGCTCTTTAATGTTCAAACGACAAACGTTCAAAATTTTGTTGTGAAATAAGGGCTGGCTTTCATAGTTTCAAATCTAAATAACTTTGTTACTAAAAGTGTATAATGTTAGGCAAAGTTGTGCTAGCCTGTGTTAGTCCACACATATAAAAAATTTGATATGATTCTGTGGGATTAATACATTTATAAGTCCATTATTATACAGGGTGGGGCAGAATGGACTCTAGTTTCAAACAATCACTGATGAGCGCGCTGGTGATGTAGCGGAGTGGGAGTAGTGGCATTAGGTGGGGAAACGACGCCATTTTCAGTAGCAATCATGCCGTGGTCTGGTGAGCATCGAGGTTTTATCGTAGAAGCGTTCTTTAAAAACAAGAATAGTGTTGTGGCAACGCAGAGGGCTTTACTCCCCAAATTGGAAGGATATGGTGGAGAATATGAACCAGAAACCTTTTTGGTTTCAACAGGATGGTGCCACGGCTCATACCGCCCGTCGGTCACGCGCAATTCTCCAAGAACAGTTCCCCGGTCGCCTGATCTCCATACGAGGCGATATTCCATGGCCTCCTCGCTCCCCGGATCTGAGCCCCTGTGATTTTTTCTTTGGGGATTTCTAAAAGCTGCGGTATACAAAGTTCGACCAAGGACCTTAGAAGCTCTTAAGGATGCCATTACAGATGTCGTCGCTGGAATAACGCCAGATATGCTGAGCAGAGTGTACGAAAACTTCTTTGAACGACTAAATATGTGCACCGTTCGCCAAGGTCGTCACCTGGATGATATAATTTTCAAAACCTAATGTAAATAAAATGGCATTGACAGTTGTTTTCAGAAATAAAATAATGTTTTAATTATCTTGGTTTGTTTTTGTACAATTCACCGTAAAGTCAGGGAGTCTATTCTGCCCCACCCTGTAGATGTACTAACCTTAATTTTGGTTGTGTAGTCTGTGCTAGCTCAATAGCTCAGCTTACAACTCCTATTATTAAAGGTGTGCTAGCATTGCGCAAAATTGTACTAGACTGTGCTAGCTGTTCTTTCGTGTACAAACATCGAAAAATATCGAATTTTTGACGGAGGGGGCTAAGGCGACCGAAATACAGTAGCCCTTAACAATTTCTTATTCCTAAAGTTGACTTGTCAAACAAAATAATTCCCATTTAACTCAATGCAATCGCGCACCATTATATAGCATAATATTTATTTTCTTTAATTCTGTTTTTAAAAATAAGGTACTTAACACTTAATCTACAGATTAGCCGAACAGTTATCTGTACAATATTTAGTAAAATTATTATCAACAAAATTAGTGTAAAGGGGTTTTTAATTAAGTATTAGGAAAAATCTTTTTTTCGTTTACGAGTTAAAAATGAAACAGATTAATTAATTAGCAAATTAAGTTATAGTGGCGCTAAGTATCAAATTTATTTGAGTTGTCTATTTTTTCATTACTGCTTTGGGTCATTTTCAGGTAAAATCTTTTATAGGATATACTATTATTGTTTTCATTGTTACTATAATGAGTACCTACTTAACCAGTAAAAAATTGGAAAAGTGTACACATTTGTATGTACACTCATGAAATTTAAAACTTGGACACCACAATTTCTGTAAACAAAAGTTTGCACATTGTGAAGCGGGCTTAAGAGTATCATTTACAATTCTAACAGCAGGTAGTCTCAGCAGGGGTTATCTTATAGAAGGACTGTAGAATGAATCATTACACTAAGCACGTTTTAGAAAATAGGTAATTTACGTTGCTTACTTAATTTTTTTTTTAAAGAATATATTTGAAGGTATCGCTAATTAAACACCATAGCTCGATTAATTATCGAATCAAAATTTTGTTTAGGAAATGTTTACAAAATAAAATTAGAAATAATTTTGATTTAAAAACGTCTACAAGCAATAACTTTTAAATTAAATCAAAAACTAAACATGGTTATTTGGGTTGACTGATTATTACTTATTTTTAAATAAATCTAACCTACTAATTATTGTAAGTTATTAAAAAATCATTAAACTCTCTATTCATAATATTTAGTCCTTACAAAATGTATATTTTATGACGTTTCATTTTTTCTGTAGTTAATATAAAAAGTGAAAATAAAAACTAAGGCAATTCTTATTGTCAACGTATATATTTAGTTTTTGACAAGAATTTATTACATAATTATAATTAAGATACCAAGTTATAGTTTAAAATTAAATGAAAACGTTTTTTTTTTAATAAAGGTATTACTATATAAATAAATATAAGAAATCAATAATGGGTGTGACCTCCATTATTATTGATACATTCTTGGAGGCGTCTGCTCATTGACGCTATCAAGGTATCAATATAATTAATATTAATCGTTTCCCATGCGGTATCAATGGCTGCAATTAGTGCATTACGGTTTACTGGTATAAAATTTGGCAACAAACTCCTGGACCCCACGCGCTAACCCAACCCACACATTCACAGAATAATAACCACTTCGTTTTTTAGGACATATGTGATTATTTTCGTAACGAGTTCCTTCCATTCTAAAAACTTTTAGTGGTCCATCGTTGCGGCTATTGAACGTTTTTTCGTCGCTAAAAATCACTCGATTCCAAAATTCCAAAGGTTCGTTCACATATTGCCTTGCAAATTCCAGACGACTCCTTTAATCTTTTTTGTGCAGTTATACGGCATCCGGGAAAATGTGTATCTGCTATAGCCCTGCAGTATGTAGCAAATGGTTGTTCTGTTACGTAATGAAACAACTCGAGATCTTGAGCACGTGTAGATACTTTAGGTCTACCACTTCCGATGGCTCTTTCCAAAGTGTGTTCAAGATTCCATTTTATTCGGTAATGCCCTACTGTGCTTATTGGTATATCTAACATACTACGGCCCGCCGCTAATTCCGAAACAATCCGCGCTTTCAAATCAGCACCGAGATGAGGTGGCATTTTCACAACACTTGAAATTTTAAACTAAAATGGAATTTACATTTCTTACTTTATTTATTGGTTCACACTACCCCTTCTCAAACAGTAGGTAATTGTTTATTTATTACATACTTCTAATGACCAATGTAACAACCCTTAGAGCAATATGACTCAAAGGAAGTAAATTAAACAAGCAAGGATATTCTATTGTTATTGAAACTTATTCATAAAGTAAAACCCATTTCCTTATAATGCTAATGGACAGGATTTTCTTTTAAGTATTAAGATTACAATAGAGGACTTATAAACTTTCGAAAATATCTAATTATAAATATTTACACTGCAATTGCGTTTTTCCTTAATAATTTCTTAGCAATAACATACACGTTCTTGGTTTTAAGTTGTCATAAATTTGATATGATATAAATTTGTGTTTCTAATATTACATCACAAACTAATCTTTATTCGCCAAAAAATTGTTGCTTGTTGTAAAGCTTCGTACACACCTGAACAACAAACAGAGCAACAAACATAACAACGAACCGAAAGTCAAACAGAACGAACGGAACGTTTGTGCTGTTCCCATAATTATTTTCAGTAGTTTTCAGTTCATATATATATTTATTATTGAGAAGAGAAAATTGCGGAAAACAAGAAGATAGTGCCAACCAAATTTTTACGCACAAAGAAGAGTAAAAATTATAATTTACTTCACTTTTTTTATTTTGGAAATTTCCCGCCCAAATGATGCTAATAGGGACATCATTTTTTTCTTGCATTCTTAAACACTGATTAATTTAAAACATTTTTCTTCTGTCAACTCCATAATATTACCTAAAACACAACAAACCCACAAAAGGGAGGACAAAAATAAATAATTTAATTCTCCCGCATAAGTTTGTTCGCCGTTTTGTTTAGATTCGTCCAAACCTGCAAACGCATTCGCGCGCATTTTCTTTGATGTCGGAGAAAAAACCGACAAGTTGCGGGAACGCCGCAAACCGTTCGTGGAACAATCAGGACTTGCGAATCTGTTCTAAAATTCGTACGTAGCACCGTCCAAATTAATGTTCCGATTGCCGTTCGGTTCGTTGTTCTGTTTGTTCCTCGGTTTGTTGTTCAGGTGTGTACGAAGCTTTACAATAAGCATATTAATATGAACTATATCTTATGAAAGGAGAGTTATGTAACTATAATTAACGACTTAACGTTACGTTAGTAGATTCCATTTACTATTTACACATATTTTCTTGGAACATTCGATAATTAACTATCGGGATATGATGACCCTATACTTCGCAGGTTGTGCGCAACTGGATACAAGCAAATAACTTGGAGCTGTTACCCTGGCCAGCAAAAAGCCCAGATTTTAACATTATCGAAAATGTTTGGGCTCGAATACTTGCTGTTATCCGAAGACAACAAGGGCCAAATTTTATACCAGTAAACCGTAATGCACTAATTGCAGCCATTGATACCGCATGGGAAACGATTAATATTAATTATATTGATACCTTGATAGCGTCAATGAGCAGACGCCTCCAAGAATGTATCAATAATAATGGAGGTCACACCCATTATTGATTTCTTATATTTATTTATATAGTAATACCTTTATTTAAAAAAAAAACGTTTTCATTTAATTTTAAACTATAACTTGGTATCTTAATTATAATTATGTAATAAATTCTTGTCAAAAACTAAATATATACGTTGACAATAAGAATTGCCTTAGTTTTTATTTTCACTTTTTATATTAACTACAGAAAAAAATGAAACGTCATAAAATATACATTTTGTAAGGACTAAATATTATGAATAGAGAGTTTAATGATTTTTTTAATAACTTACAATAATTAGTAGGTTAGATTTATTTAAAAATAAGTAATAATCAGTCAACCCAAATAACCATGTTTAGTTTTTGATTTAATTTAAAAGTTATTGCTTGTAGACGTTTTTAAATCAAAATTATTTCTAATTTTATTTTGTAAACATTTCCTAAACAAAATTTTGATTCGATAATTAATCGAGCTATGGTGTTTAATTAGCGATACCTTCAAATATATTCTTTAAAGAAAAATTAAGTAAGCAACGTAAATTACCTATTTTCTAAAACGTGCTTAGTGTAATGATTCATTCTACAGTCCTTCTATAAGATAACCCCTGCTGAGACTACCTGCTGTTAGAATTGTAAATGATACCCTTAAGCCCGCTTCACAATGTGCAAACTTTTGTTTACAGAAATTGTGGTGTCCAAGTTTTAAATTTCATGAGTGTACTTTAAGCGTGACAGCAGGACGTACAAAAATTCAAAAAATCTTACCTACGTAACCATTACTTATCATATATTCTACGTGTAGTTTTTTTACAAAATATTGGCGTTTCGCAAGTCTTGTAGGTAGTGTAGGCCTTTAAAATTTTAATTACAACCAATCAGAAGGACAGTTACCTAATAACAGAATGCTTTGCATCATAATGAATGTGGAGTAAAGTGTGCAATTAAGTACTTTAAACTAATACTGCTTTTAGAGCACTAGCGTACTTAATCGCTAAACCATGCATTCACTATAAGTACCATTAAAACAGCTTTTAATTTTAAATGTTTGAAGTAAAACTTAATGTTTTATGAAAGATAACACTTGGGGCTCTGTTGCTGTAGTATTGGTTTTTCTTTTAAATGCTTCCTTTGTTTTTTTTTTATGTTTGAATATGTACATTTTACAGCATATTTAACACCACAATTTTAATAGAAATAAATACAAAATCAAAATTCCACCACAACCACGACAAAGTCTCTTTTTTATATTTTCCAGTTTAAATCAAAACGTTACTGATAACTTGAAAATTTGAGCCAATTTTATAGGTACTTCAAGACCATTGGACGCATTAAAATGCTTACTTATAGTACATGATTTAGCGGTAGCGCACTACTAGTACGTATTCCTTTTAAATGTGGCCAAAATTTAACAGTCATCTTTAAAATTCTAATGTTTTGAATTTCAACGTAAAAGCTAATTTTTTTTTTTAAAAGGAAAGTAAATTGTAAAATACATTTGGATTAAAACTAGACTATTTACAAACTGCAAATCGATAAAATAAATAACATAAAACATTAGTATAAATAAAATTTAGCGTTTACGATTACTGTAAAAATTCGTCTAATTTGTAAAAACTATGACTGGTTAAATATTGTTTTAAGGTTGCTTTAAATTCTTTAATGTTATTAATACTTTTAATCTGAGAAGAAAGATGATAAAAAATGTTTACAGACATATAAACAAATCCTAGATAATATTTAGAATTTCGAGGTTTTTGTGTTCGAAATAAATTATTTCTAGTAGGATAATTATGGACATCTGAATTTACTGTTATGTATGCTTTATTTTTATATACGTATAAACAACATTCAAATATGTACAGGTCGACAACTGTTAGTATTTTATTATTTGTGAATATGCTTTTACAGCTGTCTCTCCACTTTAGACCGACCATTGCCCTAATCGCACGTTTTTGCAACTTTAGAATATCTGTTAATTGGCTACAGTTGCTTCTAAAAGACGATTGCGTACCGTAATATTGACTCAAAGTACGCGCACTACACCATTCTAAGAGAAGCCATTGTACATATATATGATAATTTACGAAGACAAAATATGGCTTTGTTGAGTTTTGGTATAATCCTTTTAGTGTGATCCGACCAATTAAACTGATCATCAATTGTTAATCCTAAAAAAACTTTTAAAAATTAACAATTTTAAGTTAGCATTAGTTAAGTTCATAGCATTTTTGAAATTATCGTGATGCCTGTTAATTAGATAGAGTAATATACATGTTTTATCTATATTTATGACTAGACCATTTGCGTTAAACCAATTCTGCAGCAAATTTAGGTTTAGTTGTATATTATAAGTTAGTTCATTTATTGAAACTCCTCGTATAACAACGTTTATATCATCGGCGTACATAGTTACGGAGGCAGGTATGTTAAAAGGAATATCGTTTATATAAATTATGAAAAGAAATAGTCCCAAAATTGAACCTTGCGGTACAACCATAACAAAGATTTTTGGTGTCGAATGATAGTGTTTTATCTCGTTCGCATTCCTGCTATTAATTTGAACAACTTGTTCGCGTCCTTCTATATATGAGTGCAATAGACATAGCATAGTGCCTCTAACTCCGTAGTATTCTAATTTGTTTAACAGCACAGTATGATTTACCAAATCAAACGCTTTAGATAAATCACAACTTAAACTAACTACGAGTCTCATTTTTATTAATTCTTTCTAAAACGTCACTTAAAATACAATTTAAAGCTGTAAATGTAGATTTACTTTTGTAGAATCCATGTTGACATTTGGAAATGTAATTGTGTTTGTCAAAATAATTTACAAGTCGGTCTTTTATAATATATTCAAAGATTTTTGAGAGAGCGGTAGAATAGCTATCGGTCGATAATTTTCTTGGAAGTTTTATCATTGTTTTTATGAACCGGTACTACTTTGCTATTTTAAATTGTTTTGGAAAATAGCCGTAGCTAAACAATTATTAATTAATTGCGATAAAGGATATGATAATATTTCTGAATTCCATTTAATAACCTTTATTAGGATGTCGTCATGAAACTGATTTATCTAATATATTGGCCCTCTACGTTTAATTGAATATTTGAATGAACGTTTTATGTCTATTAGTTTCTTTTATTAATTATTTGCCAGGTTGTTTTAATAACATTGTTAGATTTAATAATAAAGAGTGTCACTTCTTAAATTCGACTGAAGAACCTACAATAATGTATTCCACAATTTTTTTTACTAGTTTGTAATTTCACATCTTGGGCACTATAACATAGATATAATTTAATTGGATTTAATAGTTATATCAATGGTTAAATTAATAGCATGTTTTTTCGTTATCATGTAAAACAAATATTTGTAATTCAAATTAAGTTATTGTTTTTTATAGATTGTGTATAAAAGTATAATTTATTTACATATAGTTTATAATTATAATGTTAATATCATCTCCAATCGAAATTATTGATCATATTTGTAGTTTTGCTAATTTTATTCTACAATAATTCAAAATATGAATGGAAAGTTTTTATATTATATTATGATATTTTGATACTTTTGATTTTACCGAAAGTGACCATAACTTTTAAACTGAACACATTTTTTGATCCATGGTATTATTTTACATACAATAGTAGTATCTAATCTTTTCTTATTTTCTTTTGCAAATAATCGTTTTTTTAACTTTTTGTTTTACATTATACCAATTACCGAGAAAAATGTCAAACTTGAAGTTATTATTGTTGTATCTTAAAAATTTTTGTGTTCTAACGTGAGACGATGGATATCGTGGGTTTATTAAAATTGTAGTACAAAATAGTTCATAAAATTAAAATATTAACATTATGAAAAATTGTAAGCTGAATAAAAATACAAAATGTTTTACTTCCGGTTAAACAAAAGATTCCTATTATTAAAGTTATCTCATAAAATTTGTAATTTTGTGTAATGTAAGTGCTTTTAATTTTGAGTTTTTGTAATGAAAAAGTTACAACATGTAACCACTTTCATTCATCCTTTATATTCTTTATAACAAATTTTTGGGTACAAACCACTTTTTACCTCAAAGCAACTCAAAATTATGGTCACTTCATATTAAACCAAAAGATTCTTGATATCTAAAATGTTTACAAAAAAATTTGTAATTTGTTTACTATAAACATTCCAAGTAATAGAAAAGTTTCATCCTGCATCCACTTTGTGTTGTCACTCTGTGATCTATAAAGACTCAAAATTTAATATTATGTTTTTCCAATTTTACGTTTTCAGTGACACGGCGGACAAAGTGAAATTATTGTTTAAATTATGAAATAGCGGTCTCAGATCCTAGTGACATGATTCCCTAACATTTGAATAGTTGGTAAGGAATATGTATCATGGTTGCCGTTCATACCGTCAATGTATGTGTTCAATTTATGATTTCATATCAAATTTTGTAAGATTAAAGAGAAGTTGTGAAAGAAGTAGGTTGGTCTTTATGCATGCTATTTATTTAGGTACTTATTTGGACTATGTAGTACATTTTTTCGTGAAGATATATTATTTTATTTCCGTTGGTTGAAAACGGTTTGTTTTGTTTTGTTTTTGGCGAGCACAGTGAAAAACCGAACTTGCGGGTAAAATGAAATATTTCACATTGCCCCCCTCAGAACTAGATAGGTGAAATTGAAAAGTCTTTTGTCATCCACAATTTGGTTCCTTCCAGAATCAGGTGGTTCATAAATATACTAGAAAACACCCAGCAGTCCTGGGAAGCCATGTAAGTTGCTTTAGTTGCTCACCAGCGTGGATTGTCAATAAATGCGGCAGCTCGGCAACACCACATTCCAGTTGTCACCCTCTTTCGTCGTCTCAAAAAGTCTGATGAAAAACCCTGAAAAGATTGGGAAGGTACCGTTGTGTTTTTACGAACGAACAGGAAAAACAATAGAGAAAAGACTTTTTGGATTAACTGTCAAGTTTTTCTCAAACGAAACTGTGAGCTTCAGTCTTTAACCCGGTAAATGTTAATCGGTTCTTCGACGTGCTTAATGGTCTACATGAAAGACAGCTACAAACCGCATATATAATTGTGATGAAACCGGTATATCTACAACCCAAACAAGCCCTCAAAATCATTTCCAAAAAAGATAAAGAAACAGGTCGGTGTCTTATCTTTAGCAAAAGGGGGACATTGGTGACAGGCAAAATATTCTTCAATGTTGCAAGCGAATACATACCATCAGCTTTAGCGTTTTCCAGAGTGCACCATAATGAGAGATTTGAGAAAGGTGTTCCTCCCAACACGATTGTGTTCTCCTAATTTTGGATGGCCATTCGAACATTCATATGTTATATGCAGCAAAAAGAACATTTCGTGGTCTTTTTTTGTTTTTCCACCACACTGGACACATCGATTGCAGCCTCTGGATTTGTCATTCATGAGCCCGCTTTCGACATATTACGAACAAACTGTGCGTGTATGGCTTTGAGAACACCTCGGGAAAATTGTGACGGTCTACGACATTGAATATCTTTTTGGAGAAGCCTATTTGAAGGCAGCTACTCTGCAAAATGCCATATCTGGAATTTACTCTTTCTTTAGGATTTTTGACACAAGCGACTTTGCAGCAGCGTAAACGACACCTCTTGCCTGCTCACCAGCAACCTTCAGCTTCAACAAATCGAAGTGACCTGGACTCTCACAAAATCGTCTTGCCTCTTGAAGGCATTGTTGTTTCTCTACATTACATTTTGCTCATTCCTCAAGTCGGTCCTATCAGTGATGAAGTCACACTAAAGAAACGTCGTAGGGCTGCCGACGAGTTACTGCTACAGTTGGAACGGTGGATTTTTGGACTACCTCTATAACTATATGTCAACATACCACGAAGTAGTGTAACTTAATTATTTGAAGTACAATGGGGATTGACATACTTGCTAATTTGACGTAGATATTAATCTTAATTTATGTTCATCATGTAAGTACGAAATTAGGTATAATATTCCAATTTTTATTTTAGTATACAGCTGCCCTCAAGACGACGGCCTTCTGGCAACTGTCCGATCGTCCACCTGGCCAGTCCGCCGCTGGGTGCAATATTCTTCTTCACGACAATGTTATTTTCACTCATTAGAGTAGACCATCATGGTGATCATTTTCATAGTAAAATTTAATTTGACATTAATTATTAACCGTTTGTGTAAATCATCTTATATACATGATACATAATACAAGAGTCTAATCCAGCATAAAAATGCATCACTATAATAAAGCAAAGTACTTTCTACCAATTATTGCTCTTTCACAATACTTTTTCTTTCAATATTAATAACCCATTATAAAAGTAAAAATTAATATTACTTTTTATTAAACTAGGTGTTTTGTAGAACAATAAAGAAAATACTTTACTGTTGTGTTATTATTATTCACTTATAATTAGAATTTAATTACGCCATAACCTTGACATCCATAATTTTCTCTGTCTCAAATAGTACTAATTATATTCAGTTTTTTAATTGTCTACTTCTTTTATTGATTATTAGTAGCTTAATATAAATTGAATTTTGATCATCTATCTAGTGACTTTTTGCATTAAAGTGACATTAGTAGCAGATAAGTACTATTTTTTTTCTAATTCTTCTTTTAAGTTTCTAATGCATACATACACTACTTCATTAATATGACAAAATAGCAAGCAGAAATCTTAAAATATTAAATTGACGAGTTTTATTTATAATTGTTTAAGGTTTGTTATAATCACAATGAAAAATATAATTAGTTTATAATTTTAAAAGTACCACGATGCGTATTACATAATTAATAAATTGAGAACTGAAAAGCTTTAGGCATTTAAGAATTTATTTTGAATAAAGATTTTGCTTTAGACCAGTCAAATTAAATTTTTTTAGGAATTATTTCCTATCAAGCAGGATATCGTTTCCATTCCTTCATGTCATCTTAAATAAGTGTAATCTGAGTTTGCACCATCCCAGGAGGTGAGCTTAATTTATGGGAGCCTAAAAAGAGTAAATTTTTGCCCTTTTTCAGTTTTTTGCTCGTATTTATTCTTCAACGGCATTCGGCATGTTGGACACACCTTCGTCTTTGAACGGTGCTGAATTCGAGCATGACTGGCGTGGCAGTTGAAGCAAATTGTAGAGCATTTATAGCCTACTATGCTGTTGCTGTACTATTCTGTTCACCCCTTCGTGCATCCACAGGACACTTTCCTTTGTCTCTCATGATTGGGAGCAGGCCAAGGCTCGTCTTCCTCCAACCGCAATTGAGAGAATCCTTTAGTCTATCACACCAGTCTTGAATTTGTCCAAGGAGGTATCATTGGCCTTAGGTGAATAGAGGGCTGCCAACAGTTGAGCTTTGAGGGAACTTCAACTTCCATTATCTATAGAATGGAGGTTGTATTACAACCAATGATTGCATTTAGGAACAGAAGATTCTGTTTGACAGCAGAAGAGAACTTGAAGTACATGGGAAAATAGAAGGTGTGTGAGAGGTTTTCTTTCTAGGTTTTATGACGTAAATGTTTTGAGGAATTGGGAACTTTGGCGGTTAGTAGGATCAATGGTCGGTGTCCTCTCCGATTATTATGACTGTCGCAAAGTTCTTTGCATCTTTAATGGTGGTGTTGACAATGAGGTTATCAGCATCCTCAAGAGCTTCTCTGATTTCAAACCCCTGCTGTACTAATTTGTCACTCAACATAGAGATAAACCCGAATTGGAAAATTAATATACTTATTCTACGCAAAACTTTACCCTCTTTAATATAGAATGTGATGTAATTACTCTCTGTTGGGCTCATATAAACTTAGCTCACCTTCCTGGGATAGTGCAAACTCAGTTTACACTTATTTAGGATTAAATGAGGGAATTGAAACGACTTTCTGCTTGCTGGGAATTAATTCCTCAAAACAGTTTTTTGGTCTAATTCAACTGGACTATTAACAATGAAATAATAGAAAAGATCTTAAAATCATTCAGAAAACAAAAACAAATTCTAGAAGATCTTGGTGGTTTATGGATTACTTTTAATTCTTTTCGTAGATGGAATCACTATTTACTTAAAGTTAAGAAACTAAATATTAATTTCATAAATAGATTGAATTGGTTGGTGAATGTAAAAGCATGAATACACTGCTGTAGCGATACAATTACGGGCCTGTGTTCGTTACTTACTTGTGGGCTCTACACGCACATTAATTGTTGAGGGGGGTCTGCTTTTAATTATGCTATCGCCAACAAATAATATTCTTGTCTTGTTTTTCGTCATTTATCTAGTTTCTTGATACACCGAACATTCAAGTTCACCATAGATACAGCACCATCACCCTATGCAGAAGAAGACTCTCATAAACACGCTACTATCCAAAACCGAAACCATCAGCGATAATCAACATCCAGCCAATAAGAAAATACACTTTGTAGAAGCTCTTAGAAGAATTACACAGACATCGACAAACGAACGAATCCGCAAACGATAACTAACAGAGGTATAGCTTTATTTAGCTTACATACCGTGAGTCACTGAGAAAATCGGTAGAATTCTAAAGAATCATAAGATATAAGTCCGCTTCGGAACCACCACGTCAATCCAGCAGTATCTACCGACAACGAAGGATAAGTCAGGACAGGGGGTATATACAAGATAACATACCTGTGTGAGAAGTGTCACGTCGGACAAACGGGAAGAACAGCGGAACAACAAATAAATAAACACGATAGAGACGTAAGATTCAAAAGAATTGAACAATCGACAGTGACAAAACCCACACGAAACAGGACACAAAAATGGATTTCGACAACATAGAGGTGATAACCAATCCCAAAAATTACAGAAAGAAACTCGTCAGAGAAGCGTTAAAATATAGGAAAACAAGATGGTTAATAGAAAAGAAGGGTAATACGCAGAAAACCATGTGACACAAAACTGTCACAGCGAAAAAGACACGATCGAGTACATACTATACATGTATAAGAATATAAGAAGAAGGTCGAGCGACAGAGAAGCAGTTCAGTTATCCTGAGGAAACTGTCAGCATGTACAGCGAAACGTTGAACGCAAGTTTTGACACACGGCGAAACTCAGAAAAAGTTATTAGTAATACGTTCCACGTCTTCGCCAGACTAACTGCAACTGTTTCTTACTTAAATTTTTTTCTTTGACTGTATTCAATAATTTACTCTCTTCTAAATATTCCCTTCAACATTCTGCAACAGTTTACATACTACTAAAATTTTTGATTTACAATCAATACTTCAAACTCTTCTAATGTTTGACATTAGACATCATGTTTTGTGCAAAAGCACTGTCTTTTCAAATTTCTTTTATATATTCATCTTAACGATGATAAAACCCTATAATCATTCACGTTGGTGGTGGCTACCGACTTATTTTTAATTTTATTTATACGTGTCATTTTTAGCTTTTAGTTTTTTAAACATATTTGTGGTTTGAAAATGGTATTTTTGTACTGACACCGACTACCACTCTTATTAATACAATTAAAAGATAAGGTTAAAATTTATTTCAAGCAAACAATATCCTTTATTGCCTCTGATGTCTCATTTTCAATAACTTGTAATTTTTGTTTAAGAACTTTAGCTTTGAAGATTGTTTGAAGTTAAAATAGTGGAAGTTAAAGTTGAGAAGGCGGAATAAAAAGTGGTGAAAGAAAACCGGGCAATAAAAAGCCGATAAAAGAAGTCGACAGAAAAAGAGAAACAAGGCCGCATGAAGATGTCAGTGATGTTAAAAATGACGCAAGAGTTGAATTACATTGAAATTTAGCATATTGAAAAATCGCTATGATCATTAATATTATTATAGTGTAAAAGTTTGTGTGTAAGTACACCATCAGCACAGAGAGATAGATGTATCAGTTACCTACATGTACTGGATACACTCCGTTTTCATGAAACTTTCGCTCTTCTTTTGAAGATAGAGAGGCTTTTGTCGTAGATTCTATTACTAATCATCCCTGTCTAAGGAAAACTGTAATATCAATACTTGAGCGCAGAACACAATTAGAAAACTTACAGTAGGGATTAAACACCTGCATGCAATAGAAAAATTTTCAGGACTGTACTCAGGACAACTGGACCCCTTTAAGGAAGGTGAGTGTAAAAGAACCAACACACTTGTTACTGGTGGAGGCGACGTTTCGCACCCTAATGTGGGAGCTTCTTCTAAGCCAGTGCCAGATTAAATGGGTGTTGTGATGAGAGTTGTAAGTTTATGACACATTCTTTTGTTATAATTTGGTTTCATCACTCATTAAAATAAAAATACAAACAAGCAATCACACCGTACAGTTTAGAAACAAAAACGACAATTGTCGTGCAATTAGGGTGCGAAACGTTGCCTTCACCAGTAACAAGTGTGTTGGTTCTTTTACATTCACCTTCATTAAAGGAGTCAGTTGTCCTGAGTACGGTCCTGGAAAAAAATTTTTTTGCTAAGTTTACGGAAGGAAAATCTTTTCAACAAGAAAATAAAACTTTAATTGTTGAGACACACAGTTCTTCAAAGTGCGTCTCATGATTGGCATACATTTACTGCAAAATCCCTTAGTACCGCAATATATTTTGCCGCGGTGCAAAATATCACGTTTCGTTAAAGGCGCCAAGCTCAAGGTAGTGTAAGTAAGTAAATGTATAAATACATGAGCGCGGGAATCAAAAACCGCGGAAAAAATGCTTAGGTATAAAAAAGTGCTGGGGTATAAAAAGCCGCGAAAAAGGATACGAAAAATGAAAGCCGGCGTCCGATGCCCAAAAAAATATATATCACGGAAATATTTGAATATAGTTATTAAAAATGTCGAATGGAAAGAAGAAGGACTAAATCAGCATTTGAACAGGTTCTAGAATCGTACATAGGCGTAAGTAAAGATAGATAATGCATTACCTATAAGGAAAGAAGGAGAAAAAGCATAGTGGTAGCGAAAATGGGGTCGTTTAAAGACAAACTATTAGTTTTAAAAAATAAATACAAATTAAGGGAAAAACCGATTTTCATAGACAGCGATTTAACAAAAAGGAACAGCAGATCCAGGCGGTAATCAGAAAAAGGCAAGAGAAGAGAAGGAAAAGGAAATACTGTAAAATAGGCTATAAAACTCTAACGATAAATGGAATAAAATACGAAGCAACGAAGGAAGGAATTTAGCAGCAAAAACTAACAGAGGAAAACAAATGGGTGGGTAATTCGGAAACGGACACGGCAACGAACAATAATATGCAAATTAACAAACTAGAGGGTAAAATATGGAAAATAGCAACATGGAATATTAATAGCATAAATGGAAAAGAAATAGAATTAGAGGAAGAATTCGAAAAACGGGGGTAGATATATTAGGAATGACGGAAACAAAGAAAAAGGGAAAAGGCTTAGGAAAACTTAAAAACGGCAATATAATAATACACAGCGGAGTAGAAAAGAAACAAGAGCAGCAGCAGGAGTAGGATGCATAATTAGAAAGAATTAGATGATCAAATTAAAACTGGGAAGCGTATAATGAGCGCATATTGTCAGTAGAATTCTTAGAAAACGTAACAAAGATTAACAAGACAGTAGTGGTGATATACGGACCAAATGAAGACGACAAGAAAGAGAACAAAGATAAATTCTGGAACGATCTAACAGAAATAATAGGACAAGCAAAGGGAAAATTATATATTATAGGAGACTTTAATAGCAGAGTGGGTAAAACCGATGAGAAATATAAAGCGGTACTGGGAAAGTATGGAGAAGTAAATAGAAACAATAACGGAAGAAGAATGTTAGACTTTTGCATTGTAAATGATTTAATAATATCAAATACATTATTTGCACATAAAGAAATTCACAAATTTACAAGAGAGATGAGAAGCAGAAACGAAAAATCATTAATTGACTACATACTAATAGAAAGAAAAATCGAAGGATGATAATGGATTCTAGAGTGAAAAGAGGTTCAGAAATTGGCAGCGATCACTATATGGTAGTGGCTAAAATTAGAGAAAGTATACAAGAGAAGAAACAGAAGGCTAATAAAGAAAATAACGAATTGGTACAGTTTGAATCAATCAAACATTATAAACTAAGAGATAGGGAAGTAGCCGATAAATATGAAGAAACTATAAGCAAGAAACTTGAAGGATATGAAAAGGAAATTAAAGAAAGAAACGTGGAAAACAGTTGGGAATACTGCAAAACATAATAATAACTACAGCCGAAGAAATATGCGGGATAGCACGGAAAATAAATAACAAAAACAAACATCATGGTGGACAGAAGAAATTAAGACACAAATTAAGAAAAAGAAAGAAACATGGAGAAGTTACTTATCGGACAAGACAGGAGAAAAATACAGAAGATACAAGAAAGAACGAGAAACGACTAAACAAATGATCAAAAATCGCGAAACAAGAGCAATGGAAAACATTTGGAGAAAAAATGGAAAAAGACTCAAAAGGAAACCAAAACTCTTTTATAAAACATTGAAATCGTTAAGAAAAGAGAACGCACTGAACACAAAAACAATAAAAAGCAAAGGCGGAAAAATTATAACAGAAGACGAAAAGATAATGGAAAGATGGAAAGAACATTTTGAAGAATTACTAAATAATACACAAATAGAAAAAGAAATGAAAATCGACAAGCTAGAAAGAGAAACAGAAGAACAACCAATAAGAATGGAAGAACTTGAAGAAGTAATAAAGAGCTAAAATACGGGAAAGCCCTGGATGCGACAGAATAACGGCAGAAATGATAAAGAATATAGGACAACGGGGAAGAGATGCACTATTAAGCATATACAACACAGTGTGAGAAGAAGAAATACCAGTGGAGTGGACTACATCGCTAATCGTACCAATACACAAAAGGGAGATGTAAAAGAATGTAATAACTATAGAGGAATAACTTTACTCAATATATGTATGAAAATTTTAGAAAAATAATAGAAAAAAGAATCAGGAAGGTAATCGAAGAGACAATGGAAGAAGAACAAAGTGGATTCAGACGAGGACGAAGCGCACAGGATCACATATTCACAATAAAACAAATCACCGAAAAAGCACGAAAAGAAAAACGGATGATTTATTTGGCATTCTTGGATTTAGAAAAAGCATTCGATTCGGTACCCAGAAACGCAATATGGAGACTAATGAAAGAAAGACATGTAAATACAAAACTTATAAGACTAACTCAAGCAATATACAAACATAACCGGAACGCAATTATAAGGGACAACAAAATATCGGAAACGTTTAGAACAAATATGGGATTAAGACAAGGGGGTAGTCTAAGCCCACTGCTTTTATACTATTCATGGATGAAATAATTAAAAATTGTAAAAAGAAAACAAAAAGATGACAATTGGATATCTGAATTTACAAAGAATTAATGTATCTGAAGGATTATACGCGGATGATGTGGTACTGATTGAGGAAAATGAAAAAAATTTACAAACAAATTTAAATATATGGAATTCAGTTTTGAAAGAGAACAGAATGAAGGTTAATAAAAGTAAAACAAAAGTAATGGTAATTGGAGAAGAAAATGTGAAAACGAAGATAGAGATTGACGGAGAAAGAATTGAACAAGTGGATCACTTTCAATATCTTGGAGAAATTCTGGACGAGAAAGGATCACAGGAAGCAAATATTAATAATAGAATTAAGAAGGCAAATGGGTTGTTTTACGCACTAAAAACAAAATTTTTAAATAAGAGAGAAGTATCGATCGAAACCAAAACAAAAATATTTAAAACCATTTATAGACCAATACTAACTTACGGCAGCGAGTCATGGGTACTCACAGAGCAAGAGAAAAACAAAATACAAGCAACCGAAATGAGATACTTACGAAAAATAAAAGGTATAACGAGAAGAGATAGAATAAGAAACACAGACATAAGAAAGGAACTGGAGGTAGAAAGCATACTAACACACATAGAGAAGAAGCAACTGTCGTGGTGGGGTCACCTAGTCAGAATCAACGACAAAACACCAGTAAAACAAATTTGGAAGACAAGAATAATGAAAAATAGAAAAAGAGGAAGACCAAGAAAAACATGGAATGGGAAGTAGGAAGAATACTAGAAGAAAAAGGAAAAACATGGAGAAGCAGAAGAGATGGCATACAACAAGAAGGAATGGAAGAAATTTATAAACGTAGAATAGAAATTAATCTAATAAAATGTAAATAATTGTACAATCCGACACCGAAAGGTAGAAGGATTTTCTGATAATATATAATATTTGAATTTACAGAATATTCTTGTGCTTCTACATTTCTATGAATTAAAGATTTAAGGTAATGCAAAATAATAATAATCCTACTATAAGTAGTACCGAAGATTAAAAATCAATTAAATGGTTGTTGCTAATTATTAACATTTGTTTTTCAGAATTAAACAAATTAAAAACACGAACAGAGCATTTGTGTATCTTCTTTAATTACTTTTTTTATCTAATTATAAAAATTTTTGGAAGTTGCAACATTAACACTATGTCTTTTTTATTCGATTTTTATAAATTATCCGGTATTTGTTTTGAGGATGTAGTTTCTGCTTTCAGTATTGTATCTACGAAATTTAATTTTAATGCTAGTGGTTTTTTTTCTTCAAAAATAACCTAATACATTTATAATCGTAGTTTTGAAATATTTTTAAATTAAGTTGTTGTTCGACACATTTAAAAAGGATCAGCCTTTTTGTCATTGCGGTGGCTATAACAGAAATTTTACGAGAAATAATGAGATTTCTTTTCTTAGTTAATGTTGTTTTTGAATTTTCTTAAAAACCGATCCCTTCAAATATAGACGATTAAACTAACCCTTTCGTATAAAATACTTAAGTAGTTCCTAAAATTGATCTGTCATACCGACTTTTGACGTTTTGACTATCGAACTTCTATTTGAACTCTATATTATGCCACATTTAGTAATTTCCACAATTACATGTACCTAGCGCACTATCTCTCTAAAATTGTTTTTTATTCTATTTGCCGCAATTAAATTGAAAAGTATATTTTACTAATACAAGATAATGTGTTGTGAGTGTAATGGTAGTAATTGTTCAAATCGAATGTAGAAAGTAGATAATTAGGTTAGTACGCCTTTAAGTATTAACAAATTTATAATACTTTATTTTGTAATAATAATTGTTTAGCTTGAAGATATTATCGTATAAAAGGTGACAGTACTACATTTTTGTTGATGCCAAGGGCATTGAGAAAGTGCTTCCCTTTTCAATGAAATCTGAGGTTACTTGGTGTAATGCGTTATTTCACAGCCAATAGTTTTTTTACAAAGGTAGTGCTCGATTTTACTGTTTTTATTTGCATGTGATGATAATAATAATTATGTACCATTGTTGTAAATGATATTAAGAATATGGTTACCACTTTACGTAAGTAGTCATACAATACATTAAAAATCTAAATCTGCTAAATAATTCTAAATGTTTTACAATACATCTTGTACTAACTTAGTTCCTTTTAATATTTTTCTTCTCAGTTTCTTAAGTAAATGAAAAGTCGTAAACACTAAATGCTCATTAACATCAATCTAAGAGAATTTATTTGACAAGAAAGTCATGATAAACGTTCTGACGCGTAAGTGAATGTCATAAAAATTCTTTAATGGGAATATTGTTAGTTTAAATTCAACGAATTTAACAACTTGGTAGCTTATTACATTTGGGAAAATGAGATGGATTCAATTTAAAAATGGTTTCCCAAGATATTGTCACTTAATACCAGTGTTTTCATACATTCCATTATCTACATCTCCAATTAATTTTTTTGATGGATGTAAATCTAAAAATTCCTTTATATTAATCTAATTGTACAGGTGAAGCGTCAGGTTTTTCCACCTAATGCAACTGGAATTATGAAAAAAAATGTTATTCCAGAATACTCTGGCCATGAATATTCCAGATAATGTAATTTAAAAATAATTAGAACATCTTAAATAACCCACGAAAAACACTAACAGCAATGTAAATAAAATTTAATGTGAATGCTCCTCAAGTCGGAATTACGTGTTAACGTAAAATGGTCATGGAAACAAATACGTGTAAATAGTACACAAAGAAAACTAGATCAGAAGGTCATTCTCATTCTGCGGCTTGTTGAATGAAAGAGTCGCAAGTTTTGGCAGTTATTCTGGTGCTACCTGGGATTTCAAGTTTGATGATTCTCTACTACACTATTCCAGTGAGTATTAGTACTGGTGTTGATTTTGTCCCCAACGGTTTTAGAAATGATGTAACATAAGAGGAGATCCAGCGATTATTATTAAAAGTCTAATGCGTCGATTAAATATGGTTTTTGTCCTTTAAACCTTAAAGGTTTTTAACATTAAATGCAATCTTTAAGTGTCACTCTTTAAAAAGTTGGAGAAAAAGCTATTGTGGTTTTATTATTTTAGCAAGCAAACTTTAAGTTATGAAGTTAAAGGTAGCTAACTTCGTGGCTATTTATTACCGTATTTGATCTATGTTTATTAAATAACCTTATACAATTTAAACACGGCAGTTTTTAGTAGGTATAGGTATCCTATATAATGATAGCACCTATTTTTTTAACATGTTTGTCTCCGAAATGAAACGGATACTTCCTGTACGTCGTAGAGACTTGAAATTCAGCATGCCGATGGGTCTTGCCTTAAACCAACGGGGAAAATTACATTCAGGGGCGGGGGCCAAGGGCGTCTAGAATTATTAAATTCATGCATTAAAATTATGTTCGTCAATCGACGGGCTTTTAATCACTATTATTCTTTATATTTAACTTTCTAACAATTTAAACGCGGCATTGTACCTACAATGGACAACAAGGAGAATATGTTGAAGTAAGTTGTATTTAATATGATTTTAAGATTAGTAAAATAATCAATTTACTAGATAATGTGTATCTTTCAGTACAAAAACGCACTAAAAATACTTCAAAAGAGCAGTATAAAATTTATCTAAAATTTATGGAAGACAAGGAACATTTTCGAACTGGTACAAATAAATCCGACATTGCCTCCACGGTATATGGAAGGAAAGTGGGAGGAATTAACAAGATTACTAAATGCAGATGGAACAGGTGCCAATTTAAACTCAGTAGCATGGAAAAAGTAAGTAATAATCGTAATTGTATTGTACCTATTATATATTTGAATATATGTTAGAGAACGGTACCATAAGTAATTAGAAAATTATCTTTTGTAGAGATTTATGGGATGGAAGGATCTAAGAAACACAAATGCAGGAAACTGCTGGTTCATAAAATGGCACTGGAGGAGGTCCTGCTTCTATAACCACAAAATTGTTAACACCAATCTGTAGGGAACAAGCTTAAACTACATCTCCTGGGAGAAAATTGTCGTAACTGGGTCTCCAATCTGTAGGTGAAATTTGGTACGGCAACCTTTTGAAACAACCACTGCACCCTTGCCTGAAAACCAACCCCAGCAGAAATACCAGTAAATATCAGTATCTCATCCAAATCCAATACCTTTCAATAAAATAAAATCCCAAGCAGAAAATCAATGTTTTTAATTGATATCGGTTATTTAATTATTTACAAATTATATGTATCTAATGAACAAATAGCAGAGAGTATGAAAAACAACACAAGGTGCTTGAACAAAATTACAGTTTAAAGTAGCTCAATTTAACTTATTACTAGAACCTAAAAGTTTTGCAACACATATTTGTTTCTTACTTGGTGGCCAACATTATTTGCGACTATTTCATTTGTAACTACAAAATCATTAGATATACAGAATTTACATTTTGTTCAACAATATTACCATTTAGTGGCACATCCTCTGCTTCTTTCTCTTTCTTCTTCAAAACCCATGAAATCTTCACCTAGTGTTTTGTTGTACAACATTACACAAGCATATATGATTCTAGAGGCAGCAACAGGATGATACTGCAACATTCTAAATTTTGATAAGCATCTAAATTTTGCTTTTTAACAGCCCATTTGTTCGCTCAATTACATTTCGGGTCAGATGTCAGTGTATCATTGTACCTTCGCTCGGGCGACCAAACTGATGGATTTTGATATAGCCTGAACAACCACGGTTCAACACCATAACCACTATCACCTTAAAAAATTTAGAATAGTAATAATGTTTAATTCTAATGTTAATTTACCTATAATTATCAATTTATCCTTACTAATGACCAAAGCATTATCACCATTTTCGTAAGCCGTCTTTGTTACTTCTCGAACATTGGACATGTGCCAAATTGCCGAATCATGCACAGAGCCAGGAAATCTTGCATTCACTGCCGAAATTCGGTTACTTGTTGCATCCGAAATCTTGCCAATACAAAATATGCATTATTTTTCTAAAATGTATAATTACTTACTAGCATAACATTGATGGAATACCTCCCTTTTCTATTAATATATAAATGGGGTTGATGTTCTCGGTCTGTTAAAGAATGGCAAACAATTTCAACGTGTGTGTCAATAGCACCAGTACAACTCCGCAGACCCCATTCAAGAAAACTAAAATTGCGTTAATTTAATGAACATAGAACATCGATTTTTTTATTAATAAAATAAATACACGCCCTTCTTTAATTTCCAATTTTTCCTTTCTTATTCTAGGGTATTTAATATAAGTAGGTGCCAAATGCCTTGATATTCCCTAATAGCAATACTCAAAGAGGGTTGACTTATATTGCCCATAATGAATATCCAACACAAGTTTGAGCACCTCCAGTACCATAAAATTCAGTATTGCATGAGGTCTTGTCGACACAACAACAAATTCACGAGTTTCATTTACTAGATGTCTGAAACATTTCTTCCCCATTCAAAAGTTTTTAAAAATATGTAGTCTAGCAATTCTAAGGATTTTGGGTGTCCCTCATTAACCTTCTCTAAATTCTCGAGTAATTTCTAAAATGTACAAATGTTAAAGTAATTGTTCAAATAAAAACTAAAAATATTTTAATTGTAATTATTTCTGTACGGAATATGTACTAATTTTACTACATTTTGATTATGTAAAAAATCCAGCCACGGCTTCGTTGTTTATTTTGAATAATACTTGTTTAAATATTCTTTTAAACACTAGAAACGTTGTTATGCGTTATTCGAATATTTTAAAACAAACCATAAAAAGAACATGACATGCGCATTAAATGACTTTAACTGTTTAAAGGTGCTAAACACCACCTTTGTAATTTAAAGAAAACTTTAAATCGTTAAAGCCTTTAAGTTGAAACCATAGTAGCACTGTTAAAGATTTTAAACTTCCTAAGTTTAAAGACTTTAAACGCTTAAAGGAAAAACTAATTTGACACATTAGGGACAAGACAAATATCTTGAAGATAATGTATGAAAGCAAAAATGAAGTACTACATGAACAGTGACTGAGTGGAAATGTGATTGGTACCTTTATAGGTTTTATCTAAAGCAACTATTGTATCAAGATGAGTGCTCTTGAACTCGACGGGGTGGTTCTGGACTGTACAAAGTTAGTTATTGAGGTGAAAGGCGTTGCAAACGAGTGATTACCAATTGCTTATGAGATTATGTCTTAGTCAAAAGAGAAATGTTATATCAAAATTGATCGCACTAGCAAGACAAAAATAGTTTTTGTTGATGGTCGATCATTTTGGAAAGTGGGCACAATTGGATTGAGTTGGATGATGCTAACCATTAATATAAAAAAATTTTCCAGATGTGGTTGTTTTACTATTGAACAAGTCAACAATTTAGATCTTCAGACAGGTTTTTCACACTTGACCTTTTCCAGACTGTTAGTTTTTTCCTCTCTCTTCGGTATGGAATAGAAGATACGATTACCTTTAACTGATATTTAAAACTAAAACAAATATTGCGAAACTTCTAACAATATTTGAAAAGTGACTGATTAAAATAACCCTTCTTGCATTCTTTTTACACTAACTGATTGTACTATACTAAAAATTATTCATTTATATTTCTGAATGTTTGTATATATTTTATTTCAAAAAGTGGAATCATTTGTTTTTAAACACTGAACACAAAATGCCTCGAATTTTTACTATTACAGTGAAAAATTTTGGCTGAAAATGATCGCTGAAACGTGTTTTCAAGCCTACTCTTTTTGAGCTAGATTTTGTTCGGTGGCGTGGAATAAGAAATATAATAACTATAATTTCCATAGATTTGGAATATTATTATCTAGGTCAATAACTACAGTAAAAGTCATCATAATCAATGTTCAGAGAAAAAACGCTCCTGTATAAGAATTTTTGAACTCTTGTAATTCGTTTGATTTTCTGACTGACAGAAAAATGCACTTCTGTTTTTTTAATTAGTAGAGTTTCGAATGCCTCTGCATAGTTCTAAAGTTCTCTTTTGATTTTAGAAAAAGTTCTGTCGTTTAAAACATTTAAAAAAAGACTAAAAGTTCCTGGATACGGGGAGCGGGGGCAACATCATATTTCATGTAACCTTAAAGTGATATAACTTGTTTGTTCAGTTATCATTTGTGGAAGAATTTGCCCCTATCGGACTTTTTCAATTTTCAAACTAGAACATTTTGTTTTGCGTCATACTGCTACACAAGTGGCATTTATTTATACAAATAACTAAATAAGTGGTAAGCTTTTTGAAACAAATATTTGGTGGGGGCTTATCAGAACTGTCAACAAATAACAGTTATTGAAAAACTATGCTATACATTTTAAATTCAAAGTTGAGAGTTATTTCACAGAAGTAAAAAATTTTGTAATCGAAGAAAATCTCCATCTTTGACTATGTACAATGTCAATCAAAAATTCGGAACTTTAGAGCACTAAGACAACGTCATATTTCGGTGGAGGTATAAATAATACGCGACCTCGGCACAAAGTAATATTTATTCAGTGATCTTAGTTTAAAAATGCCAACGTTTCGGTCGGCCAGGGTGAACTTTATCAATCGGATAAAAACTATAATCAGATTACTTTAGGATGAATTGAATATTTCTAACAAATTACAAATTAAATATACTTATTTTCGAGGAAGTGTGCCTAGGATGATTTT
Source organism: Abscondita cerata (assembly GCA_030710515.1). Lineage (NCBI taxonomy): Eukaryota > Metazoa > Arthropoda > Insecta > Coleoptera > Lampyridae > Abscondita > Abscondita cerata. The sequence goes on along the minus strand of JALBCR010000797.1, from coordinate 6,599 downwards.
ATAAGTTAGGTTGTTCCAGTTCCGATTTTGTCTTCTGTTGGTTTACGCTACAAGCAAATGGAAAACTGTGTTGTAAAATACCATAGGCAGTGTATAAAAGTATCAATTCAGACAAAAATCTTTGTATTTGTATCTTAGTTCCTTTTGCAATTTTGTTGTTGTTTTTTTTTGCGTAACAGTCTATTATTAATAACTACATTCGATGGTGATCAGTAATTTTCAACGGACGTGGAATTTTCGTTAAATCCAACATTTTTAAATCATCAAATTTGATGACGTCTCTAAATTAATATTTGTCTTACGGTCTTACGGTTTGATTAACATTCTAAAAGATCGTGTAAAATCAGAAACTGAAAAGCACTTTTCGTTTTGTAAGAGTTCTTATAGCTTTTTTAAAAACGGTTAGTGCAATATAAGAATCGGGGACATAAACAAAAATAGATAATTATGAAAATAGATTCAAGAAACACAGTTACCATAAGCACAACGAATTATATAATTTGCATACATATAATAGTAAAATTGAAATAAACGAGAACTTTCTAGTTTGCGCGGTTGTTCGAGAAAAATGGGTAGATTGTAAAATACCTAAAATATAATGATATTATTTTTAAAGTTATTTCGATTGGTAGAATCGAATTAAATAAAAGTGTAAGATTTTGATGAATTTCATGGCAAAATATACTTTTCAATGATAAATGCGCTATCAAAACTGTTTTCTCTCTCTGTGTGTACACACCTATTACATAACTTGTAACGTCTTTGGGTTTGTTTAGGTGAAAGTATCTGCAATCAAGTGTTACGTATGCTTGTAAACCTTTCTTTATTAATGCAATGCGTCATGCACATGGTAGATTATATATTCTTTAATGTAGAACCTACTCTAGATCTGGCAGCCTAAATGGTTCCGCAACGCAACTTTCGGCGATATATATATATTTTGTAACCTGCATGAATGGCTGCGTTAAAATTAGAACACCGAATAACGAACAATTTGGCATTTGTTTATACACTTTCCAACACCAGTTAGTAGAGTTAAGAGTTGAGGATGGAGTTTGGCAATGAATATGAATTTATATGGCGTCAAGGTAGCCAGTGAATGTTACTTTTACAGAGAAAGAACCTTGAGATACGCTTTAACTATCTCTGCCCAAAAAGTACTTTTTCGGGTTGAACGCTTACGATTTTGAATTAAACTTTAATCTCGACATTCCGTTTTAATCTGAGGTAGCCAAAAACAATGACATTTTCTGAAATAAACACAGTCATGGTTTATATCGTATGTACGCGATAATTAATTATTACCTAAGAACTATCAAGGTTAAGTCTGTGCGCTGTTTTGATATGTCGTTAATGCGATACCGAGAACAGTACATTTTTCCAGTTTTGTTATTTAAACTTCGGTTTTTATTTCTACGTCCTCGAATTTCAATTGCAATAGAATGATCGATCTATAAGATAAATCTTCTTGAAAATTTTCTTTTAGACAATTAAGCAGATATTCAACACTACAATGTTGCAACGCTTTTCTAGATTATTAATGAAAACAAATTAGATATTAGAGGTAACTCCTTCATTTAGATTTATGTATCTATCATATAATTAACATGGAGTGAGAGAGAGCGTTTCCTTCCATTTAAACTAAATTTAGAAATAGCGCATTGTGAATTACGTAACCGCCATATTTTAAATTCAATCTACACCCACTGAGAAATATAAAATAAATGTAATGTGTTTAAGTCGTCCACGATTGTTTCCTAATGGACATTTCTCTAAAGTATTAAGTAAGACTTAACGGGTAAATAATTAGTAGATTTAAGAGCAAAACTTTACTTTCTTCTCGATCCCTTTGTTGACGAGCACTAAAGCGTTTTAATCTATTCAGCAACTAAATCATCAAAATTCACTCATCCAATAATAATTATCTAGATGGGGAGTCTTTCCAACAAGGTCGGTTGGTAAAGTAACCTTGATGGTCGTTTCTTTCACACACAATCTTATTTAATTTTGTGTATCAAAGTAAACGATTTAATAAGCGGTGCCAACGAACAACATAATAAATTTTGGCGCTTATGCAAGCCTTTTTTCCAATGTCCACGCATATGGGTACAAACAATATTGAAACCCTCAGTAAATTCAGTTTATGTAACACACTTTCGAATCTCGCAAAATTTTCTTACATACTTTATTGTTAAAGCAATTGACATACTTATTCTAGTTTTAGTCCATCTCAGTAATAATCATTCAATAAAACAAATTTAAAAGGTCGCCCATAAAGTTATAGGGTTTTTGAAGTTCAAGGACATTGTTGTAAAATAGATACCAAAACTGCATATGTTGTCGGTGAAATATCTTATGGTGTTCCGAGTTAAAATGCAACTTTCACTATTACAAATAAAAACCTTCAACAATTTTGTAATAACTGAAAATCAAATATATTCGCAACGCACTCATAGTTGCCATCTTACAACAATTATAAAAACTGAACATATTACTCAAATCGTTCTAATTATATTAATAAAATTAATGCCATCTATAGGACAAGTAAAACATTAAGCGATATTTAATAATCGTTACAACTGTGCTTAGACAACCAACAGTGCATATTTTTTACTACGTATCATTCGTTGATTGCATATGTTACACTCAAACGCTAAAAACGCTCATTGAGCGAAAAAATTGGTCACAACGCGTTGTGGTCACTGAAAAACAACCACATCGCAAAATTGGTGTTATGGCTTTACAAAAACGTGCATGAAGCGTTATGGTAATCTAAATGTGCATTTAGCCAAATTCGTGTCGTGGCTATCATGTTATGCCACCACAACGCGTTGTGTCAATAAAGAAAACCATCAAATTTGCGATCTGTTTTGCAGAAGTAACCGGTTTTTGAACTTGTTTCATCAACAAGAGGTTTTTCAATTCTTAAGACATCATAACGTTTAAGACGATAATAGTACTTTGAAGAAAGAGACAAGTTATTTTTAAGAAGTTGATACTGATTTAATTCGTATTGTTCTATAATTATAACAAAACTACAATGAGTGCGTGTTTCTACTAACTCACGTAACTTATTATCAAAGAATATTAGAATTTTATTGCTTTTTGTTAGCACTTGACAAATTGGTTGAGGCTTTCGCGGTTTGTTTGCGAACTAGTGTGGTCTAGATTCGGTTCTAATGACCGTCGATTGTATAATTTTATCTAGCGTTTTGCTAACGCTAGGTGGTCAGCTTTTAGAGGTTATTCCATCTCCAATGTTGGACGTAGTGTAGACTGATGAGGTCGGCAGCGCAGGTTGTATTTATACTGGTTCGAAGGGGACGGGGGCTTAGATTACGCCGGTCAGAACCGGTTTTTCGCAAGGTACCAGTCGGTTCTTCAGTATTGAATTTTAGATCTTTAGATTACCTCAGAATTTCTTTCTATCTGTTAAAGTTTTCCGGATGTTTATGTATCTCTGGTGGCTTCCCTAACTAATCGTTAGTTGTTGCTAGTAACTTGGAGCTTTCGAAGAGTATTTTGTGATCCCATTGCTAGCCGCATGTTCGGCTACCGCTGATTTTTCGGTGTGTCCCAGACGCCAGTTTGTTCGATGTTCTTTAAGCCGAGTTCCCATCGATCTCTTGATTGTGGTAATGACGCGTTCTGAGCAGTAGTTGGGGGAACCATATCATGAAGGACTAGTCGAATATAACAATAAATTAAAAGTTGAGTAGAGTTGTTGATTTATTTTTTTTTCCTGTTTTTGAGACCTATATCATTACGAATCATGGTGTAGATTCAGGTTGAATGGCCGTCTTTGATTGAAATTTCTGCCTAACGGTTCTCTAACGCTAGTTGAAAGGACTGGGCGTGTATGGCGCCGTTCACAATCGGTTTTGTAAGTTACCGCTCTGGTGTTCTTCAGGATTGGATTACAGATTGAGCCTCAGAATTCCTTTCTTTCTATTGAAGTTTTCCGGATGTTTATTGATTGCGATAACCGTAACCATAACTAATCTGTTATGATAACCGTTAGTCACTGCTAGTAACTTGGAGCTTTCTGAAGAGCATCTTGTGATCCCCATTGCTAGCGGGATGTTTGGCTACCGCTGACTTTTCGGTGTAGTCCCAGACCACAGTTTGCTTGATGTTCTTTAAGTCTAGTTTCCATGAATCCCTTGGTGGTCCCTATGTATACTGAATACCTGAAAACTGCTTTTGAGGCTAACGAGTACACTAGGAAGGAGATCGAAAGGTCAATGCGGTTCAAAAGAGCAAGATTTACTACCGCCCACGCATACGTATATTCCAAAGTCACAGACCGCATAGGAAGAATTCTAAAGAGGCATCGATATCAAAAAACTATCTTCAAACCAACCAAGAAGATTCAGCGACCATCAGTCAACGAAGGATGAAAGAAACTCTCTCTCAGCAGCCCGAGTTTACCGTATACCTTGTTCGAGATCCATAGATATCCTGAAAAACTTAACAGAAAGGAAAAACTCTGAGGTTCAACCAGGATCTAGATTCCAATCTTAAAGAACACCTGAGCGGTAACTTACGAAAAACCGGTTCTGACCGGCGCAATGCAACCAGTATAAATACAACCTGCGCTGCCGATATCTGAAAAAGCTGGGACCACTTGCGTTAGCGAAACGTTAGGAAGAAATTCCAATCAACGACGACCATTAGACCCGAATCTAGACCACGATTAACGTTGATATAGGTCTCAAAAACAGTAAAGAAAATAAATGAACAACTCTATTAATGCTCAGAACGCCTCAGTGGTTTTCTTCATTATCACAATGCGTTGCGGGTCGTATAGCACGATAGCCACGACACGAATTTTTCACAATCCGGGCTAATGCCGAACAGAGTGCTACTTGGCACAGGGACTCCGTTCACGCCAACACTAAATTTAAAAAACTGAAATAAGTGCTTTGATATCTACATTTGGGGGCAACGAAGATGAAGACGTCGAAAATTGGTTTGAGCGAATTGAAATTGTGCAAAAATACTTATAGTTTTCTCCAGATGAAATTTCATTTGTAATTGTAGTGGCTAAATTGCTGAACGGCCCAAAGATGGTATCACCATGCAAGTCTACCTTTTTGTGAATTGAAGAACGAGTTGAGGGTATGTTTAAGATCTGAGAAAATACGATCACTCTAATGCGCAGATTTGAATCGAGACTTTGGAGAAAATTTGTGTATTACTATGAAAAAGTATTGCTTGGAAATAAATTGAATATCGTGGAAGAAGATCCCATTAGTTACCTAATTGCAGACACAGGCTAGGATGCAAATAGGCAACTTTTTCAAAATGATGAAGGAGGACCGCTTTTGACAGAGGCGTGAGCGTTGTGAATGGCAAATGCCACCAAGTATCGAAACCGATCTTATTTCAGCTAGGACCTAGTTCAACACCACCTTCTGGTCAACTCCATAGATGATGACATTCGAAACCCAATTTGATGTTTCAACTGCAGTGAATATAGACAGACACCTATCGATTGTCGTCTGCACCCCTAGCTGAGGAGATCGAAGGGAATGTGGTGAAGCTGGCCATAGAATGGAAATTGTAGGAAGGTTAATCAAGCAAACAGCAGATGAACCCGATAGCACGACGATGGTACTATAGACACTACCCAACATATAACTTCCATTTCATTTGAGGTTATAAATGAATAGGGAGGCAACTGTAAGTACACACAAGATTGTTATGTTATTGAATTGGCAATCCTATTAGTTTAATAAAGTTGAGATATTAAAGGTATTGATTTAACATTGGTGACATTTCACTGGAATAACGAATTTCAAATTTGTTTATGACAATATTAATATTGAAAATTTAATTGTTGTATAGTAAAGTGGTACGTAGTACCAGATGATACTATGAGTTTTGATGTGTACTAGGTACAGATTGTAAATCTGGTTTGGTTCGTGTTCGTGCGGGTGTTCGTGGGTGTTCGTGTTCGTGTGGGTGTTCGTGTTCGTGTGTGTACGTGTGGGTGTTCTTGTTCGTGTTCGTGTGGGTGTTCGTGTGGGTGTTCGTGTGGGTGTTCGTGTTCGTGTGGGTGTTCGTGTTCGTGTTCTTGTTCGTGCCTGTGTCCGTGTGGGTGTTCGTGTGGGTGTTCGTGTTCGTGTTCGTGTGGGTGTTCGTGTTCTCGTGTGGGTGTTCGTGTTCGTGGGTGTTCGTGTTCGTGTGGATGTCTGTGTTTTTGTGTGGTGTACGTTCGTGTTCGTGGCAAATTGTGTTCGTGTGGGTGTTCGTGTCTGTTTTCAATTGTAATTGTTCTTTCTCCTCCCGAAACGGCTTAACCGGTTTCGGAGATCGATACGTCAAATTGTTCAGAGTGTCCAGGTGCTGATCTTATGGGCCTGCCAAGACTCACCTGAGCCGTGACCTCACGTCTTTAATCTGTGTTTGTCTAGATTAGGCCCTTTTTCAAATGGGTTTGGTTACTAGTTGTATATATTCACCATTGCTCGATACTGAATTGCAGTGGCTCCTATTGTATTTGTTTCTGTTCTTCTACAAAACAAAAATTTGAAACAAATTTTACCCAATCTTGGACTATAGTAGGTGATAATGTAACTGAACGAAGTACTGAG
>JALBCR010000796.1:0-138719 GCA_030710515.1 Abscondita cerata | reverse complement strand
CCAAGTTACGTATTGCTAAAGTAAAATAACCAGCGCAAAGACAAACAGCATCAGCAGAAAATAAAAAAATTTAAGAAACTTTCCCCAAATGCGTTCCAGAATATTGACTTCATGCTGGAGCGGGTAGGAACCATATAATAGATGCATATTCAAGTGTCGGACGAATCGCTATTAAAAGATCAGAAACTGCGTTGTCTTTAGAATTGCGTGTCACAAAACCCAAATCCTTTAATCAAACTAGTTCCTAAATGCACAGAAGAAGATAAAGAAAACGTGAAGGTAACACCAAAGTTCTTCACACCATCTAATTCCATCGGGCGCCGACCAGGAGATGAAAGTGGGTGAAGCACTTGTCCCAATTTTTCTTTTCCTCACTAGTTTATAAATGGTGGATTTTGATATTCCCTGTCATTGCAGAACATAATCTACAATATCATCGACACTTTTTGCAGGGTGTTGACATCGAACAGCGTCATGCACATTTAAAATTATAATTTTTCATTAGCAGATAACGCACCACTTTTAACACGTTTTGCTGGTGAAAAGTTTCATTTCAAAAATTATTTGCACTACACACAAACAAACAAGCCGATTCATTGCTAATAACAAACTAAACATATTTTTCATTTAGAAAGTATACGAAGCCCTTCGGTCAAACAACTAATTATATGTAATCTTTGCAGAAATTACAACCCGTCTGCCGTAATGACTGCGCTAACGACCCACTTTACCTGGATAGATAATCCAACACACATTTTGACGCTAAAGAATAATTGTTTTAAAATTACTTTATTTAGCTATATCGATTCTTAATTGTAATAATAAGAAACAAACCACATAATAGTAAATAATTTTTTTTTGAAATATTCCACAGTTTAATAAGATACAATAGATTCATAACTTTTGTAAAACTCAGTATACGTACTATATAAAATTAAAATTTAAAATAGACAAATTGAGAAACGACACATTTGTCATTTATCGATTTTAGAGTTTAATTTTATATTCAAATACTGTGTTTTACAAAAGTTTTGTATCTATTTATATCTTATTAAACGGTGGAATATTGCTGAATTAAATTATTTACTATGAAAAATAGATTCCACAAAGTAAGGATTGAAACAATAAAAGAAACCACATAATAATTCATATCAAGGTAGATTTTACTATTATAATATATTTACCTACTAAAAATATGATTTTCCAAACGTATCAGGTACCTACGCCACTGCAATACGGGAGACTTGATAATTCTGACAGGTTTATTACTCCGCGCCAATAGTATACTGAGTATAGTTAAATTCATATTTAAAGTCGAATATCTTCTAATGAAATTTGGATAATAGTTTACATATTTAATGAAATTGTACCCGACATAACTTTGTATCGTTTGTAAATGCTAAATTGTTAATTTTATTATACAGAGTGTTCTAGAACTGGGGAGTAAATAATCATATTACAAATGTTACATATTTTATTTTTTTTCTAATTTAACACCATGTTTATTATTTTAGAAGTATACATTAATCGCTATCTATATTGCAGTGGTGTATTTTATCTTGAAAAATATAGATTTTATTTGAATGTAAGCATGAACTTATTTTGAATAATTCTTTAATTGTTAACATCTCAAGGGCTTGGCTTTTTAATGAACAATAACGTGGTTTAAGATTTAACAAAATTTTAATTTATCGAAAGTAGTAAAATAGCAATTTTACAAATACAATAATCATTAATAGTTGCGTGCACGACTTTGCAATATTTATATATTACCATTACATTCTTATTTAATTTTTAATACAGAAATTTTATAACCTTGTCTTAACTAACTGGTAACTATTCGATGTGCGCTTTACGTGTTTTCTTGTGTGGATCTTGGAATATGACCTTTTGTAAACACGCCGGCTTGCTGAATTACTTTAAAGTTCCATGTTTTTTAATTGTTTACAACAATACTTGCGCTTATCAACTTATATTGAAACTGTTGTTAATAAGGGTTATTTATTTATTATGGCACAATACTGGTTTTAAATTGGCCAAGAACATTTTATAATTAAATTTTCTTGCGCGGACTTCGAATTTTCACGTCCATCGTTCTTTACTGCCCGAGAGCGTTTCCTTTCTCAACTTTCAATATAAATGAGAACGTGACGCACAAAATCGCTATTTTTCTTTACATGCTAGATATCATCTTTTTAACTTACTACAAGACCTACACCTATATTGCAATGACAAAGTGTAATTTTAATTTTGTTTTAATATTAGGCGCCCACCCCTTTATCAACCAATTTAATTTTTAAGCTTTTTCTCTTAATGGTTAGTTTTTACTGGAAATAAAAGTGTTTTCACATTCACTGATTTTGTAGAACTTCTTATCCAAATAATTTCTGTCACTAAATTTTGAATTTATTTGTCTTATTTCCTTCATTAAAACATCTCTCGGCTAAACTTTACTCTCTGCTTTTATTTATCACACTTTTATCCCTTTTATCACTCTCACCTCACATTTTACGTCCTGGCAAATGACCTTGACTTTATTTCACCTTAATTACACAACTACTAAATTTTATACAGGTTTTCTTTGGTTGGGAAGACTGATGCTGTGGGACACTTAACAATGATTGAAGATCATCATTACCTAGATCAACTGATCCAATTTGCAGCAGGATTCAATGATCTTTCCGAACATAAAATGATTTACAAAGAATATGGAATTTTTGCCTTAAATGGGCTTTTAATTAATCTGGAATGGTATTTTAAGGACTTTTCGAGATTATGGGATACTTGCTCAATTGCAATAACATCGCAATATTTACATCTATACCTACATTACATTCTTTTGACATCATACAATCACTGCAATATGTATCTATACCTATCTCATGTAGATTTCACTATGAACATGACACTAATACGTTATGTTTTAATAGTAGATTAGGGAAGGACTAGAATGAATAAACATGCAAAAAAAACAATTGATATATTTAACCGTTTGGTAATGATACTATAATAGTGCAACAAATGTTCAAAATTGATGCTCATAAAAAGGAAAATGTTTATGTTTTATTCCAAGTTTGACACAAAACGACAGTGTTAATATAACATGTACTGATGCAGTTTAAAAGTACGAAATGTTTACTAAAAATGCTTTCAGATTAAATACTTTTGGTGAAAGGGCCTTTATCTCTTTAGCTTACATGTATAATAACAAGAGTCTTTATATACATAAATCGTATTTAATTTTTTTTGGTAATTCAGTACCCGTTTAGAAATTTACTGTTTAATCATTTGAAAAAATACATTAAAATTTTTGTAAAAAGATGTTAACCAATCTAAGAAAATTAAACTAATGCTCATATTTCTAGGTAACCTCATGCTAATAAGTTTGCATGAATTACCATGAAAAAATGCGTTGACTGCAAGTTTTGATTACAAATACAGTAGGCTTGACCTCGAAGAGGTATCATTAAACGACGCCAATAAATACCTACGTTAATTTGAAATGTAATTTAAATACATACTTTAAATTAACGTACGTTTGGGGTTTAATTAACTTTTAATTTCGATCTTTTTTATTGAAATTTAACAAGGTTAAAATAAACAAAAAACTTTATGTTGCAAAATATATTCTTGCAATCTTTCGCAAATCAATGCTAAACATTATCGTTGATGTAAGATAATTTCTTGATAACGAACCCAAGTAATAAAAAATAATAAAATTTTTTCGGTGTCGATATATTAACATTACATGAGGTATTTATGACATATTTTTACTAAAATAAACAAAAATAAACTAACGACGTTAATATTGCTGACGTTATTTATAAAATTATTTGACAAAGTGAATTACAAAATCAACAAATGTAATTCATAACTAGATATATAAAATTATTTTTTGGTACTGTGTATAGAGTATTAAATAAAAACTGGGTTAGACAGGCATTGAAATTAATATAATTATTTTGCAATGTACACTCATGAAATTTAAAACTTGGACACCATAATTCTTGTAAACAAAAGTTTGCACATTTGAAGGGCTTATGGGTATCATTTACAATTCTAACAGCAGGTAGTCTCAGCAAATGTTATCTTATAGAAGGACTGTAAATAATCATTACACTAAGCACGTTTTAGAAAATAGTAACAGGTAACAGCTCCAAGTTATTTTCGTATCCAATTGCGCACAACCTGCGAAGTATAGGGTCAACATATCCCGTAATAACGTAACGTTAAGTCGTTAATTGTAGTTACATAACTCTCCTTTCATAAGATATAGTTCATATTAATATGCTTATTGTAAAGCTTCGTACACACCTGAACAACAAACCGAGGAACAAACAGAACAACGAACCGAACGGCAATCGGAACATTAATTTGGACGGTGCTACGTACGAATTTTAGAACAGATTCGCAAGTCCTGATTGTTCCACGAACGGTTTGCGGCGTTCCCGCAACTTGTCGGTTTTTCTCCGACATCAAAGAAAATGCGCGCGAATGCGTTTGCAGGTTTGGACGAATCTAAACAAAACGGCGAACAAACTTATGCGGGAGAATTAAATTATTTATTTTTGTCCTCCCTTTTGTGGGTTTGTTGTGTTTTAGGTAATATTATGGAGTTGACAGAAGAAAAATGTTTTAAATTAATCAGTGTTTAAGAATGCAAGAAAAAATGATGTCCCTATTAGCATCATTTGGGCGGGAAATTTCCAAAATAAAAAAAAGCGAAGTAAATTATAATTTTTACTCTTCTTTGTGCGTAAAATTTGGTTGGCACTATCTTCTTGTTTTCCGCAATTTTCTCTTCTTCAATAATAAATATATATGAACTGAAAACTACTGAAAATAATTAGGAACAGCACAAACGTTCCGTTTGTTGTTCGGATTGTGGAAATCATAAAAGATCGTTTGTCGTTCTGTTTGACTTTCGGTTCGTTGTTATGTTTGTTGCTCGGTTTGTTGTTCAGGTGTGTACGAAGCTTTACAACTTAAGCAACAATTTTTGGCGAATAAAGATTAGTTTGTGATGTAATATTAGAAACACAAATTTATATCATATCAAATTTATGACAACTTAAAACCAAGAACGTGTATGTTATTGCTAAGAAATTATTAAGGAAAAAGCGCAATTGCAGTGTAAATATTTATAATTAGATATTTTCGAAAGTTTATAAGTCCTCTATTGTAATCTTAATACTTAAAAGAAAATCCTGTCCATTAGCATTATAAGGAAATGGTTTTACTTTATGAATAAGTTTCAATAACAATAGAATATCCTTGAGTTGTAAATTAAAAAAAATGTAATTGCTCTAAGGGTTGTTACATTGAATAAGAAGTAGTTTAAAACACATGTCAATACACTGTTTGAGAAGGGTAGTGTGAACCAATAATAAGTAAGAAAAAAAACCAATATAATTAACATTAATTTTTTTCAAACGTTAAAAAGTTTTTATGTTACTGCTTTAAAACAAAAATAAATTTGAAGAAGCACTAACAAATTTAAACAATTTTTTATATCAAAATTTTTAGAAGATTTATGTTCTACTATTCAAAGATTAATTCATGAAAGTCCTTAATATTATAATTAGAGGTTTTCTCTTCATTCTTCAATAACATTTAATAGTAGTAAGATTCCATCTAAAATCTATCATACAATATATGTAGCAATACGTCTTTAACGATAAACATTCGGATTTAAAATTCAAAATTTCATTGCAAAACAATCAATGTCATGCAAGAGCAATAACTTTAATTTCAATATATTTGTTATTTATATTCGTGTTCAGCTTAAATAAACTAAAGCAACCCAGTTCATTACAATTAACAAATAATAAGACAATTGAGACTACAAATTTAATTTTATTAACAATTTTTTTAATTTCATACAATTCAATCGTATCAGACAATTCTTTCAATGATTTTAAATACATTTTTAATTTGTAGTTATAATATTTTCTTAGACGGTGTTTGTTTTCATTCTTCGCCTTTTTCAATAAATTCAATATTTGTAGTTTGACCAACAGGACCTCGACTAACCAAAAAATGACTGATCCGGATCTTATAGCTCCATTGATTTTATTGATGTCTTCAATAGAAATGATGTCAGTAAATCGTTGCGGAAGAAGGGTCTTGAATTCGTCGCACCGAACTTCAACTTTTTCTCCGTATATTGTATCGATTTTATTTAAAGACACTATCTCGTACTTTTTTCAACAATCAAATTACTGACACTTAAGTAGGGCAGTACATGTGCCGACTTGTTTAAACTTGCAAAGTATGACATTTATAAAGTTTTACTTGATTAATAGCAGAATATTCAATAAACCACCTCACTCGATTCTCCCTTTTATATCGATGTGAGATAGTACCATCGTTTTTGACGAATAATTACGAACTCTTTAAACACCCCTGCATTTAAGGACTATTAACCTAAATCTAGATCAGTGCACTTAATTGAGGGCAAAGGTCTTTGACTTACCGCGCCTCCGCCCCTTTCTTCGTTCCGAGCCACCCCGAACGTCCCCGAGCGACCTTGAACAATTTCGATCATGCACGGACGCCCCTGCAGGCAAACGAGGACAACAGACATTTAAATATCCCCACTACAAATTCAAATTTCGCGCCAAAAGTGAGCCAGAAACGGTACTACTACACTACTAATTTTGATGCAACGATTTAAAGTGAAAGTTACTTTCAATCCCTAGAGATGCAACTTTTACTATGACAACAACTACACAAACTCTACTGTTACAGACAAATAAGTAGAAAATTACTTCTATATTGTATTGGCTTAAAATCTGTCACTACATTATGCAATTTACTCGCACCAAATAAACAAGATATTATGGTAAAAAACTCAGTAGCAGTTTGTGTCCAATACTCTATCCTTTGTTGAAGAATTGTAGCAAATGTAAATAATCTATTGTAGAAACTCTGCTATTTTCACAGTTTATAAGATAAATTCGTAATAAAGCTAATTGTGTCATATTGGTACAAGCGGAAAAACCTGTATTTCAATGTCAATCTTGCATTTGTATTATAAATATTAAAAAATTGACTACAGTGAAATTGCAAGTAATAATTCAGTGGAATTCTGTCGTTGGGACAGAAATTAACAGCCGAACCAGCAAACAATAGAAAAGTTAAATGGAACAATCGAAAATTTAAAATAAATTTTTATCAATGATGTAATAGCAGACATAAAAATTACAATCAAAGGTATTGTATGCCATCTTCTTCCAATCAAATCGACTATGTATTGCAGACCTTTTAAAAAAGTTTTAAGTAAACGGTTTTTTTAGCAGCAAAGACGTGCTACATTATTAAATGAATAAAATAAATATGTAAACAAACACAACAACATACACAAGTTAATTGAAATTTAGACATATGCTTGTAAAATTTCATAAATATTAGAACTAATTGTATGTTTAAGCTACCTGCTGTTAGTAATACTATTTTTTCTTCAAGCGTGCTAAAATATGAATTTTACTATATACCGCATTGAATATATAGAACGACTACATTATTTTACGGCGTACAATAATATTATTATTTTACGCTCAATTAGTAACTTAGTTTTGCCGGTGGAGGTATTAGCACTTTTAAGCAGAAACGCCATTTAAAATTTAAACTTTTAAAAATGTCGCAAATTGAAGGAACTCCACCTAAAATAAAACAAATCGCCGATGCCTTAGTTGAAAATTTGATCCCCAACAAATCGCGCAAAATATATGATTTTGCTTACAATAAATTTTGAAATGGGCGCAAAAAATAATATAATCAATTACACAGAAAATGTTATGTTAAGCGTATGTTTTCCCATTTGGCGGAAACTATGAAAAGTTCGTCATTATGGGCACAATATTCCATGCTAAAGTGCCAATTAAATATTAAACATGACATAAACTTAAAAATTACGCAAAATTAATTTCCTTCTTGAAGCGCCAAGCTGATGGGTATCAACCAAAAAGCAAAAGTTTTCTCAAAAGAACATTTTAATAACTTTTACAAAATGCGCCAAACAATGAATATTTGGCCATGAAGGTAATTTCAATATAACGCTAAAGTAGATACTATTTTCTTAGATCGTATTAATATTCGGAGTTAGTGGGCATGTCGTTGCGACGAACTAGTCAATTTAAGAATACAGGATATCGAAGACCTGGAACGTATAATACTAGTAAAAATTCCTAATACTAAAACGAATAAGTCACGGACATTTACCATAGTTGGAGATTTTATTTAAATTTATGTAGACAATATATGACACTTCGACCTAATGACATCAACATAACAAGATTCTTTTTAAAATACCAAAATGGTAGATGCCACCGTGTCGTTATGGGGATACATAAAATTTCAGGTATACCAAAACAAGTGGCAACTTTTTAAACTACCTAATCCAGAGGAATACACTGGTCATACACTGCGACGAACCTCAGCTACATTGTTAGTTGACAATGGTGGAGACATTACCACTCTAAAAGACACGGTGGATGGAAATCTAACAATGTAGCTGAGGGATACATCGAAGACTCCTTTCAAACAAACGTGAAATTGCTCAATAGAATATAAGGGTGCGATGAAGGTAACATCTGACCGTAACATCAGGTGATCTTAACAGGCCTAGTGCTTCCCACCGCAACATCGAAGCATATCCCAGTCAAGTCAATATGAAATCCATCACGACTATAATGACGTCAATGTCAGTTCTAAAACAGCAAGTAGTGGATTAAATATTATTAACTCGACATTACAAAATTGTACCTTTAATATTACTATAAATAAGAAATAAGGTATTTTTTCTCAGTATATAGTTACTACAAAGAATGTTTGTTTTAAGTTTTCATCTGAAATAAGAGTTAATTATTATTATTGTTGTATTGTTAAATAATTATAGCTTTCTTTCTTACTCTACAAATTAATACAAAAATTTTCCTTTTACAAACCGTGTTAATACACACAACAAAAATAATGTTGTTTGACAGTCATGTTTGACAGTTGTAAAGTTGAGTTAACGCTGTTGCCTATTCATTCTAAAACCACCTCAATTACTTCAAGAATTTGGTTTTACGCTTGAAGAAAAATAGTATATGCTACACGGGTCGAACGCCTTTTGTGTTTCGCAAAGTATTTTGCGGCCTCAGCTGCGCTTCGGCCGCAATACCTTCGCTCAACACAAAAGAATTGCGTTCTAGTCCTAATAGCATAATATACTATTTTATATGTATAATATAGTTTCTTTTAAATTTTCTTAAGCTCTTTGGCTGTTTGAAATTTCTCGGCAAATTGTTATAATCCTCTACACCTTTTATACAAAATCGTGTTCTGTGGCAATGTTTTAATGTGAGTTAGGCCGTTTTGATTGTTTCCATGGAGTTGGGTAATTATCGATATTACTGTTTTCATTGTAATTGGAAGTAGTTTGGTAATAAGTTGTTTATTATTTTATATATAAAAATCATACACTCCATATTAATTATATCATTTACTGAATCCATTCTAAGATTTGGAGCATTATGTTTATCGGTGTGTATTTATTACATTGAAGTATAGCGCATAGCTTTATTTTGTAGTTTTTGAGGGTTAGTTTCTGCTGATTATTAAAATGAAGTAAGATAGTGCAACAATATTGAAATGATGGTCGTATCAGTGCATTTATACTGTTATTCTACTACGTATTAAAATAATAAATTGCGCGATTCTTCTGAAATAGCAAATTTTTTATTTAGTTTTTTTCTGAAGCAAATTATAATAATCTGTACAAGTTAGTTAAATGTTCATCTAATATCATTCTAAGTAAGTAATGTTGTTGACTTTTTGATGGTTTGATTATATATTTTAAATACTGTTTTTATAATTAATGTCTGCGAATAAATTTATTTGAAAATTTTTAGTATGTAATGGATACCGTTTATATAAATAATAAACAATAGTGGCCCCAGTACGCTACCCTGTGGCACACCAACTGCATTTTCTAAAAATGGTGATTCACTTTTATAATACTCTACGAACTGAAAACGATTCTTAAGGTAACATTTAACCCACTTGTAAACCGTGCCAGCCTATAGTATAGTATTTTAATTTATCTAATAAAATTTTCCACTAATTGTTTTAAAGGCTCTTTTGAAATCTACTAATATGGAAACTACGTAGTTATTTTTATCTAGATACCTTTCCCTCATTTATAATTAGTTGTAAAGCCGTTTTACAAAGAAAACTTTTTCTAAATTCTGACTGACGTGAGTAAAATAATTGATTCGATTCGAATTTATTTGAGCATGTACTACGACCTCAATTAGTTTTTCGACAGTTGGTAAAATATGGATTGCACGATAATGTTTCGGTTTTAGGTATTTGTATTATTTACTTATTTTTAATGATAAAGTAAGGTCTCAGTTGTAAGAGAACAGTTTACAACTAATAGCTGATAACCTATAACATTAAATAATTCTTTTAACACAAATGGGTTTAACAGATCATTTTTTTGTTTTCATATTAAACAAAATTTTTTACATTGTCTATAGTTAAAGTTTCAAACGATATAATTTACATTTAATTTTGGGTAGTTCGTTTGGGTTCCAAGCAGAGTTTTTATTACTTTTTACCAAGTTGTTTATACTTTTATAAAATTAAAATTTTTCGATACAGTTAATGAGTTAGTGTCAAAACAAACTGTGCGTCGATGCATTATAAAATTTTTTGATCTATTGCAATACAAACCGCAAATTTCTTCAATACAGTCTAAAAACAGTTCGTGAATTGAATTTGACGAGTGGTACACTGAAGCGATATAATATTTCTTTTTAAATAACACTGCAGTGACAGTTGCAATCCAGTAGTTTTTTGATACGGTTAAAGAATTGACTACTTCAAAGTTTACAACGTTTCTTATATAAATTAAAACCCCACCTGTGTGTGCTATTTGAATCATATCTTACACAATGATAATTATTTATATGTAGTTCTAATTCTAAGATATCTTCGTTAACGCGGCTTTCTGACAAATATAACAAACAGGGTTTATCTTCATCTAAAAGGAGTTGAACTTCTGTTTTGTGTGACAAAAAACTTTGAATATATTAGGTGTAGTATTACATTTCGGTTAACTGTACGTTTAAAAGCACTTTCAGTGTTGTTATTAAAAAAATTATTTTTTATTGGAGTTCGATTATCACTACTATCACTAGAAATGATAGTAGAATTATTTTAATTAAATTATTGCTGTTTATATAGCTACTCGGTTCATAAACATTTGATAGTATAGTTTTTGATTGATTACTTCACATATGTACTTACTAACTTTGTCTTTCCGCGTTGATATAAATAAAGCCACGTCTAACAAAATCATTACACGAAATTATGGTATTGACATCCAGAAAGACACTATCATATTCGTTACTTTAATTACATAACTTTAGATTTAAGTTGTAAATTAACTGGTTTAACACAAGGCCTCCTGTGCCACATCAGTATTGTCACGAGAAGAATGTTGGTAAATTCCGTGCAACCATAACATTGTCGATTGAATTTTTGTCTATGTTTCTTCCTTTAAGGGCATAATAACTCCAGCCATCATTACAATAACAAAATCCTTCTTGTAAGTGGAATGACACTTTCCGTCACTTTTTCAAAACAAGCGTTTGGTTTGAACTAGCATTGTGTTTGGAAGTTGTTTCCTAAGCCGCATTGAACTTTTTCTGCATAATTACGCCCATGGCTATCAGACAAAATTAAGATTCTGTGTGTTTTTATTACCAAATTTTATTGATCGATAGTATTTTGTTAACGTTATTGTTGTTTTCACCTTTCTTTAATAAAGGATATCTAGAATTTTTATTTTTATCTCGAATACTGATATCAACGCACTTTTTATATTTTTTTCGCTTTTTTGCTTTCGTTGGTCTTCAAATAATCAACTACACATGTTGTATGTGATGAAAACAGATTGTTTTGCAAGTCGTATAAGAAAACTAGGATGATTATATAAACTAACAAAGTACTGAACAATACTATAAACCATTTGGACAAGTACAAATGCGTTTCCGATCCTATATAAAAAAAATTTTTGCTCTTCAAGGGATAGTAAGGGTCAGAGCACAGTACCTACAAAAACAAAATTATTACGAACGAGATGTATGTACATTGTAGATGATGATCGTCAAGCGCTCTTAGGACGATCATGGTTACGAAATTTGATAAAAATGTTTTCAAATGAAATGAAAAATGTTGAAATATTTGAAATAAAAGCAAAATATAAAAAAATTATAAACAGAGAATAGAAAAAATATTCTTTAAAGCTAGGAAAAATGTAAAACCTTCTTTTATCATCAAGAGAAAAAAACGGAAAAAATTAATTCCTCTTGTACAAAGACGAATAATAACAAAACTCAAGTTACATGCGTGATTAAGGAATTATACTTCCGCAACCAGATAATACAATACATTTCAAAATTAACAATTTATTTCGAGAATATCTCTATTCAAGAGAAAATTAATTAAAGCATAACACATGTATGTAAAAAATTGTAACTCATGCGTGTAAAATAAAAAATCAAAGAAAAGAAATTTATCACTAAGAATGAACAATTCGAAAATTCTGAGAGACTATGGAGACCCTTACAATGGATTTTTAATTTTTAATCATAATAGATGCCAAATCAAAATGTCTTGAAATTATAGTAACAAATTAATGTTCGCGTACTATGGATACCAATGATATAATTTTCGGATAATGCAAGTATTTTTAAGAGTTAAAAGTTCATGGAGTTTGTACACAACGAGGAATTATACTAAAAAGTCCGAACAATCTTAATACCAACGGCCAAACTAAACTTTATGTAAAACATTTAAAAATAAATTAATAGCAATGGAAAATAAAAGTAGATAGAATTTGTAAAATTTTGACATGGTACACAGATACGTCTCTGAATAATAGAAAAGTCTGGCAGAAAACCGGTTTAATCGTCAATTAAAAATTAAATTCGTCGCAATCCGTCTACCTGAACAAAAGTTCAGCATTGCCAACAAACACTTACAATCAAATCGTCAGTTAAGTGTGAGAGAAAGAATACTCTCCAAAAATAATATCAAAAGAGAGATACTCTTAGAAATAGTAGCTAGAAAATTAGTACCCTTTATTACAAAGTAAAACTTAAAAGACATGTAAACTAACTAAGAAACACAGAAGTTAGAATAGTTACATTTAAGAAGAAACTGTCATCCAGGCAACCGACTTACCACAAAATCCAGTTCAACGATTAGTACGGACAGCAGACCAAACCATTAACATTTTAGATTCGAATTATCCTTAGAATCAAATTATCAACGTTTTAGGTCCTGTTTTTCAGGAAAATACTACAATCGAGAATCATACAAATTTTGTTATCTCAGAATACTTCGTAAATATTCAAAAGCGACGCGAATGCAAATTGTACACTGCGAGACAAAAGTCTAGGTTCAGTTGCTTATTTTAAAAAATCTGACTTGGTGAATCAAAGACCACCTTTGATGATAAATTAAAAATTAATGTTGTTTGGTACTATTTAAAATATAGTATTTATTAAAAAATGTTTAGACAGAGTTTATTTAAATGTTTACCGTTTATGAACCGATTAGACAAAGACGAAAGAACTAAACTTTCAAAATTTTGGAGGTGCTCCACGAACCAAAATAACACATTCTCAACGCCTACACATACTGTTAACCAACGTTGCAAATTCTTGTGGCAATTTTAATATAAAATATACCCTACTTAAATTTATGTAATAATATTTAAGTTTTGTTTATCAATAATTATATGTTGAATTTATGTTTGACCAAGTGTATAGGGGGAGTGTGACAGTAACTACGGCGGAAACTGGTGGAAACAGAGACATTAAGATTAGGCCAAAGATTGTGCCGGTGGCCCGATTATTACGTATATTCACCTCGTTAGAGTAAACTACGAGTAAGAAAATTTTCTGCAAAGTGAACTAAATACGGAAGAAGTTATATGCTTCCATTAAGAACGTGCAAGGTGTTGCCAGTAACCGTTTTGTTGTATCAATTTCGTTTGTATCCTATCTGTATCTACTGCTCCAAGATATTTATTTATTAGAAGTTTATTAGAAGAAGAATCGATAATAGGCATCTCGGAAAACAAAACCCGAAAAGCAACGTGTTCTACAAAGGAACACATCCCAAAAGTTTGCAATTAGTAGTTTATTTGCGCCTGTTTAAAATATATTTGATTTATGAAAACTATTTGTAAACTAAATGTTATAAGAGGATCTCGAGATTGAGTTCCAATTTTGTAAAGAATATAATATATATTTGCGGATTAAATGAATCTGTTTGTGAAAGTCAAAAGGGAAGAGCAAATGAAACACCCAACCGAGAAAGTTAAGTTAAATTCCAATAATCTAAAAATTTTGCCCGAAAGATATGACGTCACTTGGCAGCCCGCAGTTCTAGCAAAATTTAATTACTGACTACATCAACTTAATGTTAACTATCAAAAATCTGAATAAGGCAGGTTAGAAGAAAAAAAATGCTGTACATTGTAAAATTAAACATTATTTTTGATAAACAAACAATAACATAGATTTTCTAAATCTTAAAATATTTACAAAAATAATTATTTTACATCTTTTTAAAAACATATCCATACTTTCCATTCGTTCTTTGACGTTTATTAGTATCGGGCCGATGTGGAGTTCTGGAATAAACGCTTGTTTTAAATTACTATTCCCAAGCACACGTACAAGCAGAAAATTTCAATCAATACGCACTTCCCTCTACCTTAATACAAACAACTGTGCACATGTAATACACAAAGGAGAAAAAAATCCGCAAGATAACGCTTGACTAAAACATAAACAAACAAAAGGTAATAAATACTGGCTTAATACACCCTCAACTTCTAATTGTTTTTCATCTCTCGCCAATGAAGAAGATGACAATGAATGTAAAGAATTAAATCCTGAAATAAAAAAAATTGCAAAAAAGCAGTTTAAGCCTTTTCCAATCTTTGCAAGTGGCGTTAAAAAATTTCACCACTTGTACAGCTTTTAGATCAGTCAGTAAAAATCAATACGAATGCTAAAGATATCGGTACACAAAAAATTATTGTCTTAAGATCGAGATGTATCCAATCTGCAAACAGATCACTTAACGGTTGATTGCTTAAGAAATCCCAAGATATTCTTCAGGTTGTTAACGTGTCTATAGAAGATTTAACAAGTACCCTAACTAACTAACTAACACTATGGGACCACAATTTGTAGCGGGTGCAGTTTGTAACGCCAAACACACAATATGGGGTTCTAGACTTATTACACCGAAAAGCCGACTTGAAATTTCTATCAAGCGGAAAACCTACGTACTGGCCAACTGACAGAAACAAACCCAATGCTGTAGCAAAATCTTGTCTTGATTTATCAAACAATGGCAGAGACTGAGAACCCGTTTATTGAATACAGCTAACTGAACTCCTTAATGAAAATAAAAACGCTTGAATAGAAAGCTCCCTCACAAATCTTATCCCTACAAGAGTTACAGAATATTCTCTCTGGAGAACTACAAAAAAAATTAAAAAATGCAAAATGGCTTCTCCCCTTATAAGCACCTAGGCAAAAAGTAATGCAAACAAAGACCAAGTGTTCACAGAACATCTAACGAAGGTGTTTCGACCGTATCCCTCAAATAATAATCTTGAAGAAAATGAACTTATCCAATCTCTTGAGAAACCTTTTCAGCTCAAACCACCAGTTAAGTGTTTTAAAATTCTAGAAGTTATTAACTTCTTAAATAACAACAAAGCTTCTGGCTGTGACTTGATTATCGCTAAAGCTTAACCATGTAGCGCAGTACTACGCATTGGGTATAATAAATTTTTGACCGCTCCTATCTGAAGTGTTTAAGAAACTTATTCTCAAGAGACTAAAGCCAATCCTCGGAAAAGCTAAGACAATTTTAAATCACCAATTTGGTTTCCGCCAAATGCACTCTACAGTTAAACAAATTTATAGAGTAATAAAAAAATTAATTTATCTTTTTGAAGCCAGACAGTACTATTCAGCCGCATTTTTTGATACTACTCAGGCATTTGATAAGTAGTGGTTTACAGGTTTTTTACACAAACTACGCAACTTCCTTCTATTAAACTATTGCTTGATCCTATAGTATTACCTCCACAAGAGACACTTTCTGGTAAAAGTTAAATCTGAACATTCTGAACTCTTTCCAATAAATGCAGGAGTACCTCAAGGCAGTGTACTTGCACCCTTACTGTACTGATCTACACTGCTTACTTTCTAACTTCAGGGAAAGTCCTAACTGCAACCTTAACGGATGACACAGCTATTCTAGCGTCAAACAACGATCCTCTCACTGCTACACAAACACTGCAGACTAACTTTACTTCAATTCAAAAACTGGTTAAAAAAAGTGGAGAATCAAAGTCAACGAATCCAAATCAGTCCACATAATCTTGACCAAACAAAAAAAAAAGCTACCCTCTGTGCAATTAAACAACTCCCAACTAACTCGACAACAAGATGTAAAGTACTTTGGACTTCACCTTCATAGAAGATTAACATGGCGATATTAGGAATAGCCGTCTCTAAAATGTATTGGATGCTAGGACCGAAATCCAAACATAGTCTGCAAAATAAGCTAATGGTGTACAAAGTAATATTAAAACCAATATGGACTTATGGTATTCAGTTGTACGGTACAGCTTCAAATTTCAACATAAAAATTCTGGAGCGTTTCCAATCTAAAGTACTGCGTATGATAACAAGCGCACAATAGTTTATTCTTAAAACTGTTATACGAATAGATCTTAAAACTCCGACAGTCAAGGAAGAAATACAACGTTACACTTTACAATACATGGCCTACCACGGAATCTGTTTATTAGAAGTTTACAGGGTTCCTTACTATTAATGAATTTGAAACTTTTAGGTAAAGATTAACTCATAGCCATCTGTTGTTCTAAAATATTTCCGATGTTGTACAACTTCCGGAATAATCGGAAATTGCCATCAACTTTCTTAAGTTAAATAAAACATCTTGTATATTATTGGATTCTTAGATTCTACAATGGATTCTACGATTCACTGTATTAGGTTATTCTATACCTATCGTCAACTGTTTTTGAGTTATTGTGATTTTTTAACAAATTTTGTGTTTTGGGGAGGGGTGTTTAATAGCCCATCTTTTTCTCTTCTGCAAACACTAAACCTCCATATTTTAAAAACAGCAAGTATGGCCATAAGGGTTCACTAAATACATTTGCAGCCTATTACAGGGCGTCCAAAATTTTTATGCTCATCTCCGGAGTTTGATAGTTGCAGCTTATGGTGAATTGTGTATCACTCGAATGTCAATTCATCGTATTCTAAAACATCATGGAATACATCCCTACAAGAAAACATTAGTACAAGCTTTCCGCCCTAGGGACAAACAGAAAAGAGTTCAGAATTGTGAAATGATTTTATTAAAAATTTAAGAAGACGAACATTTTTTATCTAAAGTTATTTGGAGCGAAGAATCTAAGTTTAGTCGGGAAGGCGTTGTTAATCGACGAAATTATCATTTCTGTGCAGGGGAAAATCATCACGTTTTCAGAAATGCAAATTTTCAAGACCGCTACAGTTTTAATTTGTTCTGTTGCCTTTTAAGTAATTCCGATATCTACAAAAGTTACGATGTCAATTTAAATGAACAGAAATATATAGAAATTTTAAAAGGTCCAGTTACGAATTTTCTTCAAACTTTACCTCCAAACATAAGACAAGACTGTTGGTATCAAATAGATGATGCACCTGTTTACAAAACCAGAGAGGTTTATCAGGAATTGACAGAAATTTTCGAGGACCAATGGTTTGGTTCAAATGGGTCTTGGAGATGGCCTCCTTGATCCCCAAAATTGACGCCACTAGATTTTTATCTTTGGGAGGCATAAAATGTGAAGTAGTACACCTAGTAATAACAGGCAAGACCTACTAAATCGTGTGAGAATAGCCTTTCAGAGATTAGACCAACACGAAATAGGTAGAGCAAATATAAGGGAAACTGAACTAAGAATTATTAAGTGCCTTAAACAGAATGAGGGTCATATTGAACATTCTTCAGTTAGTTTATCTATTATTTGTGCGTTTTTTTCTTTTTTACTAAAGTCATTTTGATTTGTTTATTGTGTTAATATCATTAAATTTGTTTTGTAAATGTAACTGTTATATCCGTTGTTATACTGTCAAAACTATGCTTAGTTTTTAAGAGCAGTGTTAATCAATATTTCACAACAAGTGTTAATAACGACAAAACCGCTAAAGATAAGTATACGGACACCTGTAGCATCTCGATGAGTAAATTTAATCGTTATCTAAATATATGAAAATTACAGAGTGTTTGATTTGAAGAAAATAACTTTCTTGAGTTTGAAGTTTTTCGGCTTTGCCATTAAATTTTGGACGCCCTGTATAACCTGTAATAGGCTGCAAATATATTTAAAGAATTCTTATGGTTTTACTTGTTGTTTTAAAAATATAGAGATTTTGTGTTTGAAGAAGAGCAAAAGGTTCAACACCCCTCCCCAAAACACAAAATTTGTTAAAACAACACAATAACTCAAAAACAGTTGACGATAAGTATAAGATAACCTAATACATTTCAAATATACAATACCAATTGGGACAATGTTTTTGTTGTTTTCGTTATGTATTATACACAATTAGTAGTCAATAAGCTAAAATATTAATTTACTTAATCGTATCTAATTACAATGAATCGAAAAATTAATAAACGTTAGAAAACAATTGAATTTAATTAAATTTGTACCGCAATTGATACTGAGAAAGAGATTAAAATTAATATTTAATGACAAATAATATTACGCCCTATTATGCGTTTTCAATATACAGTGTGTCGGTATAAAATGATGTACATGGGGATATTGGAAACCGTTTGGGATAAAACGTCGGTTAAATGGAAGAAAAGTTGGGCATTTATCTGCCCAAAAATAATCTAAGTTTGTTTTAATTTAAATTGATACAGTTACATAGATACAGGGTAAATCAGGAAAGTGTGCATTTTAAAAAATGGCTATATTTCCTCTATTATAAAAACAATAATCAAGAAATTTTTAAGATATGGGTAAGAGGACACGTCAAAGCTAAAAATTATGTTGTGCACAGCCGAAGTCGACTTTTGTTTTTCTTATAGGCGCCATATTGAATTTCTACATTTTCAAAATCCTCATTCAAAATACTCTTCAACCATGTATAACACATTTATGTTTGGTCAAGTTGAATCATGAAAAATAACAAAATTGAGATTTTAGGGTAGTATGCTTTGATATTGCTATTCCAATTAAAAATAGATTTGAGTAATAATAGTGGAGGAACCAATAAAGTTTTTGAAAATACCATTAAACATTTTATATTCTTACAACAAACATTAAAAACAAGGAAATTACAGAATTTTCGGATTACAGTAAGTGTTCAAATAGATTTGAATGATTAAATGTTTAAATAATTGATGGTTTTGTTGCGCGCACAACATACATCGTCTCAACACTGTTTCACAGGACTGTCTTTATCATTTTCGGAGTTATATTATTAACAGCCTCTGTAACAGATTGTTTTAATTCTTCTACGTTTTGTAAGTCCCAAATTGTCTATCCACCAGTCGTGAAATTCAGCTTTTAAAAAGTTTGTAATGATTATATGGCGGTGCGCCGGCGCAGTCCTGTTAGAAATATATCTGGCGTAGAACCACTAGTGAAAAGCTCATAAGTTCTTCTGCTACGTTTGTTTGTGGAAGATACAAATATCTCTCCGAATTTAGGTTTTCATTGAAGAAATATGGCCCAATCATGCGGGTATCCAACACACCTAACCAAACGTTAAATCCCCACCTCACTTGATGTCTATCTTTACAAGTCAGCCGTGGATTTCTGAATAAACCACTGGCAAAATGCCATTCTTTTAATCGTATTGCCATCCTGAAGCCCCTGGCAAGGCCGTTCACAATATGGATGATATTTATGGCGGTTTAAAATATTATCAGCTGTTGACCGAGCATCTCTTCAATATGACGTAGATATGTACTAGGTGTCTCAACCACTGTTTGCAAAACCAAGTATTCTTTACTTTAGTGTACAGGTTTGTTCCTTTTAATTTTAGAAAAACTTCCGTAGGCGATAAGGTTGTCTGTTAAATGCCTAAACATAGCTCTACCCAATTTTGTCTTTCAGGGTATTTATTTAAATACATTTCTTCTGCTTGCGCGTCATTTCTGCGACAAAGAATAAAACACTCTAACATATCGTCAGCTTAGTCTGTAAACTGGGTAACTCCACGTATGGTCGATCTCCAATAGAAAATTTGTTTTTATAATATTTCCGTTGTAGAAAACTGCGTAACACATTCCCGCGTATTCTTGACCCGAAGACTGCGTATCTCCCCTGTTCTTAGTGTTAACTATAGCGTCAGTAGGTTCGTTTTAAAACGCGAGTGGTTTTCAATGGGATTTCCTTAATTTCTCTAGTTCAAATTTGTGTCACAGGTAGGTAAAAATGATTTACAGATATTTGCACAACGATGCAATTTTCATATTTTATTTGAAGATAAGGTTGTAACAGGAGATACGTACTTTACGGCATGTGACTGGTTCTAGATGTCGGAGGGATACGAACTTTTCGCGTGGAACATTGTATTGCAAAATACACACTTTGATCAATTTTACGTAGTATTCTTAGATTTTCTCTTCTGTTACAGCAAAAATGTCTACCCGAATCAAAAAAATATTCAAAACTTTAGAAGAACAAAAAGCTGAAGCCTCTTCAACAATATACACCGTTTAGGAAGATGGTATATTGGTTGCAGAATCCAAAGTAATTAACGTAATTGCCGGTATAGCAAATACCGATATTATTTAAACTTACAATGATTTCATACCAGAATTCAAGAGTAATGTGAATAATTATTCACAAATTGTGTTTACACGTGACGTACAGCCCACCCAGTAGTCTGATAAATTAACGGTGTCAAAATTAATTGATGAAACTGGTAGTAAAATTCAACTATACAATTCGGATATTCACGGGGAAATCAGTCACCTAGTTCAACCATGCCCGGTGGATAACGAAATTATTAGCCAAATTGAGGAACCTAATGCAGATACTGATGAGGAAACACTACTTGCTGTATTTGAAAATAATACAAATGGAGAAATTCAGCTACATCAAAGTAAGGCTACTGAAGTAAGTGACAGTCAAGAATCCTTTGAAGAAAAGGACTATGTTAAGAGCGACAATAAAAATGGTTCAAAAAACAAATCTCGAAAAGGCCAAATTAATAAAAACACATGTTCTGATAGAGTTAATAAAAAGAAACGAGAAGAAGGTGCGCAATATAAAGGCAGAAAGAGAATCAGTAATAAATGGAAATATGATATAGAAAAGGACAAAAGGAGGTTAAAACCCAAGTGTGATTGTCATCACAGCAAATTAAAAACTTCTAAAATTGAATGTCGTGCTATCAGCGAAGAGGAAAGACAGAAAATATTTAACAAATTGTGGACATTATCCTGAAAAGAGAAAAACATATTTGTAAGCACTATTGTCAATATCAGTACAACATCAAGAAAGCGAGGTGAAGCAGAACAGTCAAGAAGATCAACTTCCACTGAATATTTTTTTAAATGTGGAGCGGTAAATATCAGAGTGTGCAAAAAAATGTTTTTAAACATCCTGAGCATAGGCGAGTGGGCAATAAAAAACTGGGCAAAAAATCAACAAAGTGTATCGAAAAATTTGAAACATCCGCTCTTGTCCCCGCACTTCACGCACTTCACGAATTTTTTGATTCATTAGTAAAGATGGAATAACACTACTGCTGGGCTTCGTCCTTAAAATTGTATTTAGAAACAATATGGGATTCTAAAAATCACATATATAAGGTCTTCAAAAAACAATTCTGCAAAAAAAAGAAATTAAAACAATTATCAACAACAAAATATTTGAAGAAAAAAGATTTGTGTGATACTTGTGTTGCTTATAAAACAGGAAATCTATCTGAAATTGATTACAATAATCATTGTCAACTCAGAAAAGAAGCCAGAGATTAAAAACTTGCTGATAAAAGTTCTGACAATTTTTTATTCACTATGGACTTGCAGAGTGTACTGTTGTGCTCAAAATCAAATGTATCCAGTCTGTATTATAAGACCAAATTAATTTGTCACAATTTCACTATTTTGACATAAAAAGCTGCAAGGATATTGCTACCTCTGGAATGAGTCCGAAGGTGGCCTTAGTGCAAATGAATTTTCATCCATAATAGTAACTTTTTTAGAAGCCTTTATCAGATATAATAAAGTAGCTTCTGATAAAAAAATAATTCTCTATAGTGATGAGTGTACCTATCAAAACAGAAATGCGGTTTTATCGAATGCTTTATACAATTTGGTCCTGAACCAAAAAGTCACTATAGTTCAGAAATACCTCCAAAAGAGCCATACACAAATGGAGGCTGACTGTATGCATTCGTTAATTGTAAAAAAGATAAGACATAAAACGACCAAAGTTCCAGCTGACTATGTGTACATTTGCCAAACTGCATGCGCATAAAGTGCAATATCTCTTGCATTCATTTTTCAAAAACTTTGAAAAAAATGTGCAATTTTTCACGTCAATTCGACCTGGCAAAAACTGGCGACCCAGTCGTAACGGATATAAAGGCATTGAAATACACCCCAACTGGAATATTTTACAAATTACGGCACACTGAAGGATGGAAACCATTGCCAGTTAGAATTAAGCAAATAAGTGTCATGAGTTTCAATGATGTGCCCCCATTGTACAAGGAGCGGCTCAAAATAAATCAGCATCTTCAACAACTCAAGTTGAGTCTCGAGGCAGATTACCATGCTTTCTACAATGATTTGCCCCATCAGTAAAATTCAGCCATTTACGGAAAATTACAAAATTTCTGCTTAGTTAATTTTTTCAGGGTTTTGATTATGTTGTAAAATACTGAAATATTGTAATACAGGATACTAACATTACCAGTATTTTATTTTAATACTATTCTTTTCATGATTTTTATTCAAAAATAGAAACTGTTTAATTTAATTGGATAGTGTTGTAGAAAAATACGTATCTCCCATACATATTTCAAAAGAAAATAGAAAAAATCGTAACTCCACTTTTAGTGAGAAAAAAAATATTCACAAAAAGAACATCAAAAATTGATTTTAAAGCCAGTTTTACATGTTATATATTGATTTCAAAGCTCACGTGAATAACGATTTTTAATTATTCAGTTTTTTTTTGCCTCCTGTAAAATTTCCTATTTTGGAGTTACGCAGTTTACAGACTAAGTTTATTAACTAAACACATCTGACACTGACTAACAATAAATTCTACTTTGACAGTTAGATTAACAATAGCAATATCAAAGCCTACTACCCTGAAATCTTAATTTTGTTATTTTTCATGATTTAACTTAACCAAACATAAAGTGTTATACATGGTTAAAGAGCATTTTTAATAAGGATTTTAAAAATGAAAAAATTCAATATGGAGCCTATAAAAAAACAGAAGTTGACTTTGGCCGTGCACAACATAATAAGCCTAAACAATTTTTGGCACCATTTTTAGCTATGGCGTGTTGTCTTAGCCATATTTGATGAGCATAGCTTCTATAATAAAGAAAATATTGCGATTTCTAAAATGCACAATTTCCTGTTTTACTCTGTATCTATGTAACAGTATCGATTTAAATTAAAACAAATGAATATTATTATTGGGCTGATAAATGCTCAACTTTTCTCCTGTTTAACCGACGTTGTATCTCCAACGTGTCCAATATCCCTATGTATATCATTTTATACTGGACACACTGTATACATTAAAAAATAGGGTTATGATTTTAATATATTTTTTCTTAATTTAATTTTTCATCCACCTAACCTAAAGCAATTAACAATGTAAATAAGTATGAAAAAAGTGTATTGACAATTAAAACAAAAATAGACAACTTTTTCAGGTTTTGAGGATTTCGCTAGATATACAGGATGTTGCTATATTTGACCGACATGGCTCTACCTCCGAGAGGCCTCGTAAATTAGTGAATTTTAATATAAAAAATGAACGCTTAAACAGCTTAGTTGCTGAGATAAACAGTGCTGAAAGTTTAAAATAAAAATTTAAAAAAATTGCAATAAATCAGAAATGTTTTTAAAATAGTTTGTATTACTTTGTTAACAATTTACGCTTAACCTTTTTTTGAAATTAAAATAATAGTATGAATTGAAGCAAATTGTTTAGCAAAACGCCGGCGGACAAATTGCACTGCACATAATAATATGTCAATACTTGCAGACTTCTGTTTAGAAGCAAATAACTTCAAAGACCGTTTATTTTAGCACAGTAAAATGTTATTACATTTTGGTCAAAAAATGAATAGAAAATTATAAATTAAATAAAAAATAATCATTTGTTCCAGTACCGTAAAAAATAGGAGAGTAAAGGTTGTCACTAACCCTTATAGCGCGCCACTTTTTACATTTTTGAAAAGTTAGTTTATGTAAAAATATGACTTTCTTAAAGAGCATATTGGTCACCATTTAAAAAAATATTAAAAAAATGTTTTATTTATTGCAAATTTTTTAATTTTATTTTGAACTTTCAACAACTTGTATCTCAGCAACTAAGCCGTTTAATTCACCAATTTACGAGACCTCTCTGGAGTAGAGCGTTGTCGGTCTAATATAGAAACACCCTGTATAATAAAAATTTCTGTGCTGATACCGTTTTAACACAGTCCAACCCAAAAATTGATTTTGTTTTAAGTAGATCAGTTTTTATCTAAACTGTAGATTTGCAAAGTTAAACTACAACAATTATCAATAATATTTTTGTTGCAAAATGGTTTGCAAGATATGATCTTCTAAATTTTAATTTGTCGAAAACAGTAACAAATATGTATTAAACTTTTTCATTTTGAGTTCGTCGTAAATTTAAACGAAGAATAAAAATTTGAGAACATAAAATAGAATTGTAAATCATTTAAAGCAAAAATGCAGATACCGTTTTAAGCAAATATGGCAAATTGTTGTTGTTATTAAGTATGACAAAACAATATTGAGAATGAGAAATGTGAGAAACAATTTTATCACAAATGTTACGTTGAACTCTCGCATTCTGAATAAAAACTTTACTTACTTACTTTTCCGTTGCTTCCCTTTATTTGTTAGATTTGCTTTCTTTAAAATTAGGTTTTCTAAATAAAGTTTTGCGTTTTATTGAATATGTTTCAATTTTGAGAACCATGGTTTATCTCCACTTTTTTCTTAATTCATTTTTAAATTAATAGTTTTTATCGATTTTAGATTTTCAAATATTTATTTTCATTTATAAAAGTTAAGCTAAATCATAACGGGTCCTGTAAATAAAAGCCGTTGTCCACAATTGTCAAATAATTTAATACTAAATAATTATGTATAGTCGGATTCACCGGGTTTAGGTATGACTCACTGCAGTAAAGTATGATAATCGACGTGACATAGTTTTCTGTTTCTGTAAACAAAAATATCAGTGAAATGCAATTGAGAAACGTATGTCGTTCCGTTTATTTCATGTTCAAGCAATGAAACGTATGTCGAATAATTTTCTTTGTTTACATTGACATAACCCTACATTCGTACTACAAGTTGCCACACCGTTTTTAAATTTTTTTAACTTTTCTGTATTCAAATCAGTTTTTTAACTTATTCATCGAAGCAGATTAAGTAAGTACATGATATTAACCAAAAAGTCAATATTAATACGATAGCATATAAATAGTTGCGATGCCAAAGAAATTGGAAGCCGAGGCAGTCAGTATGAAAGTAATGCAAGTATTTAATGAATTAAAAGTACTATTTTATCTTACAGCTTAATTCATTATAGTGAACTATAGAAGCATATGGCGTTAACTTGAATACTGTACCTTCGATTAAGAAAAGATATGAAGTGAAGGAGAACGAAGAGCCTGCAGTGCCAAATCAAAAACCTAGGAAGTCAAAGTCTTGTGATGTTGGTAATTTTGTGAAAGATGTTAAACGAACAATTTACAATATGCATACTAACTTGGATATTTAGTTGAGGTTCACCAAAAGGAGTTGGCACGATGCTTCTAAACAAAGCATAAAAAACCACTTGGAGAAGGCAAAAAGTTTGTCCCCGATTTCATACAAGTAATAAATTAAAATCTGTTTTTAGGTTTATTGTTGTACATGCAAGAAACAGCAAAGGCTTTATCTCTAATGTAAATTTAACAAAACTTAGTTTAATTATATTAGACGAAACAAGATTATTATCTTCCGGGTTGAGCCGTGTTCGTCCTTCTTTCCTTCGTTCTCTGCTTGACGTTTCGCTAACCATGCTGTTAGCTTCTTCAGAAGTTACTTTAAAGATTGATGTTGTTGTCTTCTGCTCCTCGTTATATACCTATGTTCCGCTACGGTTGGTTGATGTCGATCAGTGACGGGTGGTTGGTTTTCGATGATTGGTTGATCTTCTGTTTGGTGTTGACTAATTTTGTGGTGACATTAGTTTCTACGTGTTGCTTAATTGGTAATCATCTTCTCAATTGAAGTTATTTTTATTTTTCATAATTTCTAAGGTTTCTCTGATTATCTTTGGATAGTAGTTGTTAGTCCTTGATAGAACTTTAGCTTCCTCGAAGTTGATGATGTGTTTTCCTTTTTCGTGTAGATGTTTTGCGATTGCTGATTTATCTCGGACTCGCGTCTCGGTGATGTTCATTTAATCTACATTTTATGTTGCGTCCGGTTAGACCAATGTAGACCTTTCCACATGAACAGTCAATTTGGTAGACCCCTTTTGTTGAGAGTTTTGGCAGGTTATCTTTATTAGAAGGTAGTAGTTGCTGGATTTTTCTAACCGTTCCAAACCTGACACCGATATTCTTCTTCTCCAATGATTTTCTTAATTTGTCAGTTACTCTAGCAATGAATGGCAAACGAGCGTAGGTGGTGACCTGTTCCTTCTCTCCGGTTGAAGAACAGAGGAAATACGCCACGAGACTTGCCGGATTTTAGAACGTTCCAAAGCTCCACGTAGCAACATCACTCGCGCAGAAGAAATTGCATTAAAAGAACTCAGAAGCAATCAAGAAATCATGGTGACACGCGCAGATAAAGGCAACGCTACAGTAGTCATGAACACCGAAGACTACAATATTAAAATCAAAGTACTACTGGATCCACAACTTTACACCAAGTTAAAAAGAGATCCAACCAACAAAATTGAGATAAAAACGAGAGCCGCAATCAAACATTCAGCTATACCAGTCGAACAACATCCTCAACTGTTACCTTCCGGGACCAGGTCACCTAGACTATACGGATTACCAAAAATTTACAAATACATTATAAAACAACTGTGCACAACCCATGGGTTAAGAGAAGACATCCAGAGCTAGCAAAAATCTGTCTGAATACAACTTACTTTCTATAGAACGGAGATTTCTACGAACAAAAATCAGGTGCAGCCATAGGATCACCATTACCACCGATTATTGCGATTACCTTTATGGAAGCATTCGAGCAAGAAGCCATTCAATCCAGTAAAAAGAAACCGATATGCTGGTTCAGATACGTGGACGATATCTTTGTCATATGCCCTCATAAGAAAGAAGCACTTGCTGTATTTCTTAACCACCTCAACACTCAGCACGAAAAGATCAAGTTTACCATGGAGACAGAAGAGAATAAGGAGCTTCCCTTCCTGGATGTTCTAGTGAAACGAGGGGATAACAACAAATTGGCTCATAGTGTATATCGTAAAAAGACACACACCGACCAATACCTCCATGCCACATCACACCATTATCCACAGCAGAAGCGGTCTCTAATCAAAACTTTATTGCATAGAGCTAACAAGATTCCTGACGAGGTTCACAAAGCAGAAAAACTTCAACACGTCCAACAAGCCCTCATAAAGAACGGCTATACCAGAAAAGAAGTAAGAGCCGCCTGTCGCATGAAATCCGAAAAAGAGAAGGAACAGGTCACCACCTACGCTCGTTTGCCATTTATTGCTGGAGTAACTGACAAATTAAGAAAATCATTGGAGAAGAAGAATATCGGTGTCAGGTTTGGAACGGTTAGAAAAATCCAGCAACTACTACCTTCTAATAAAGATAACCTGCCGAAACTCTCAACAAAAGGGGTCTACCAAATTGACTGTTCATGTGGAAAGGTCTACATTGGTCAAACCGGACGCAACATAAAATGTAGATTAAATGAACATCACCGAGACGCCAAGTCCAGAGCGGTAGATAAATCAGCAATCGCAGAACATCTACACGAAAAGGAAAACACATCATCAACTTCGGGAAGCTAAAGTTCTATCAAGGACTAACAACTACTATGTTAATCAGAAATCCTTAGAAATATAAAAAAAAAAACTTCAATCGAGAGATGGTTACCGATTAAGCAACACGTGGAAACTAACTCTTCACAAAAACAAACAAATGTCGCCACAAAATTAGTCGACACCAAACAGAAGTCAACCAACCATCGAAAACCAACCACCCGTCACTGATCGACATCAACCAACCGTAACGGAACATGGGTATATAACGAGGGCAGAGCAACAACATCGTCTTTAGAGTAACTTCTGAAGAAGCTAACAGCATGGTTAGCGAAACGTCAAGCAGAGAACGAAGGCCCAACACGGCTCAACCCGGAAGATAATAATCTTAGTGACAACAGCCGCGAGAGTTTACATTCATAAAGTCGAAAATTATTTTAGAAATTTTATACGTGGACATCTGGGTCATATACATTAATTTATCATAATCATTATATTTTGCAACTGTACCAAATATATAAACTAATTACAGTATTATAAGTTTCCCACAACCTTTATTCAATAAACAATTTCAAAAATGAACAGAAAACTAGAAATTTTGGTCAAAAACAACACATTTATGATTATTTAAATTAGTTTGAAACAGCTGATCTAACTGAATTGACAGATTGCAAAAAAATTGACAGTAGGAATTATTTATTGGTTACGACATACGAGCGCCTGGATTGATGTATACGATTTGTAACGATGAGTCATACCTAAAACCCGGTGAATCCGACTCTATATGGAACGTGACTTATTCAAACAAAAGAGAGAAGTCACAACAATTTTCTGGAAATATTATTTTTTTTAGAAATAATAAAATTATAAGAATTAACATCATTGAGGAATTTCGAAAGTGAATAAAAATATTTAACTTTCATTTCTAGAATTCGTAAAAATTGAACAACGATTTTAAACTGAAATCTGACTGTTACGACATTTGTTACAATCTATTGAGTTTTAATCGGTTTGAATTTTTTTGTTAGATTTTAACAAGCTTTTTATACATCAATATTAAATGTTGTGTTGTAATAATAGCTACTGACTACGCTTGTCCCGCAATTACCACATTCGTTAACCAAAAATCATGTTTCGTTGTTAGTAAAATGCAATATTTTTTCTAATTTTGAAAAAAAAAAAGATTAAAAAGGAATTGAACTTATTTTGAATTCAAATTCTAATCAAGTGTGACCGATGTTACAACGGTTACCATTTCCAAAGCGATTTCAAACAATCTGACAAACAATTTTCTTTTCGTAACTAAGTGAACCAATTTGACACCTAGTTGGATTTTGAAAAATGTCACTTTATATGTAAAATTAAAAAATGAATTTTCTGAAACTCTTTAATATGATTAAAGTTGCTTCTATTAGCTTGTGATAATATTTTGTCTTTGTTTTATGTAACGATGAAAGCTCAATACATATTCAGCGGTTTTATACCCTGTGCTCAACTGTTGACATCGTTAACGTAAACTTTGCGGGAATTTAAAGTAAAACTGCTTTCAACAATAATGATTGTTTAATTTCCTTTAATAAACGTTAACAATTTATTTTATAAACAATCTCGCCGTTTACTTATCAATTCTATAACGTACTAATAATATTCAACAAATAGAGAACACGAGAAAACAAAAAGAAAAAGATCATACACTTCCACCGATAGTATACACACGACAAAACATTAAAGAGCGATAGGTACTACAATATAACATTGTCGTACATACGGGAAGCACGAGATATTCAACAAACGTGAACTAGGAAAATGTCATTTGTTATTAATTCACTACATACTGAGTACTGAACACATTCGTTCGTTAATAATAATAATGATAATAATAATATCGATTTCACCTGATAAATAAAGAACTTAACAGAACGGAATTAACTAAAACTGTCATTTTAATACTTTTAGTAATTGAAGTAGAGTCTTTTGCAGCTTCTAAATTCCCTCGTGTAACTTGCTCTTCACACTTTCCGATGGCTTCCAGATCGAGTTCACTCATCGCTTTTCCATTCACTTCCAAAGGAGAAATGCAGTAATTTCGCGATATAAATTGTTCAACACTACCATTGGCGAGTGGTCCCTCGATGAGAGTATGTATATGACAGTCGCACGGGAAATGATTCGATATCACCGTAAGCACATCAACTGCAAAAGAAACGCTCTCCGCTTTTGGAATATCGAGAACGTGATTCCCTTGAAATTTAATCGAACGTATATGATGTTCCGGTGTGATATGCATTTCTTGAATACCGTCAATTTTATTATTCAGAAAATTTAAACTTCCTATGTACGATAGTCCTTCGAAAGCTCCTTCTTTAATAACGCCCAAGTCAGATTCTTGAATAGACATAACACCAACAATTGTTAGTCCTCTAAACGTACCAAATTTCAGCGAAGGCAAATCCATGAATGCTAACTTTAATAAGCCAACTTGTTCTAGTCCATTGAATGCGTCTGCTTCAATTGTACGAATCCCGGACGGTAAAGCTAAACGTTCCACGTTTGTTAATCCGCTGAAGGCATTACTCTCTATTTTAATTATCGGATTACTGCTCAATACTAAATGCTTTAAATTTGAGGTGCCCGCAAAGGCGTAACCTTCGACTTTTTTTATTCTATTATGACTTAAAGGGATTGATGTTATATTTTGTAATCCAGCAAACGCAAACTGTGCCACGGTCGTCAGCGGAGTTTGTTGAATTGAAAGCTCTTTTAATCTCGGTAAGCCACGAAATGCGAAAGGCTTGATGATTGATATGTTGTTTCCGTCTAGGGAAAGCTTTTTCAAGGCTCGAAGTCCCGCAAAAGCGTCGCTACGAATAACTGGAAAATGGTTCCTTGTTAGAGACAGATGCTCTACGGTTGGTGGCAGTAATTTTACAGGAATCTCTGTCAGTCCTCCGCTGTTGCACAACACCTGGAAACAAAATAATTAATTACTTTTAAACAGTAACATGCAAAAACAGTTGTGTAATCAAATTTTTCTTATTTCCTTACTAAAATTATCCAAGCCTGTATTCACAGATGTTTTAAATTTGTTTCTAAAACGACTTTCAGTAAAATTACTTTAATTTAAAAACTCTTTTGAACCTAATTGATATTCATCACTACTTTTAAATCTACGTATTGTTTTCAAAAGCGTTAACTGCTAATTTCAGGTGTGACCTATTCCACCTCAAAAAATAACAACTAATGTGACTCATTAATAATCATATTGGGAAAGAAATTTTATTTCTTCATACAACTTCAAAAATTTATGTACTTATTGTTCAGTTCATAAATGAAATTTACTTATTTTAGAAATTTTGCGTTTTGACAAATAAAACTAAAATGAATTTGTTAAAAATTACGATTAATTCCAAGTTATCAAACAACGAAGCATTTTTCTAACCAACCTTCCGAGTCAGAAATTGTAAAGTTAAAACTATTTCCGATAAAATCACTTCCATTGAACAAAATTATATCTTTTTGTATAATGACTTCTTGACCATATTGTTTTTTGGCATTGAAAGAAAGCATAACAGAGTTTTTAATTCACGAATAGAGTCGAATATTTTTAAATAAAAACAAATTCAGAGTATGTTATCTTAATATAAATCATTGATATCAATTTTGAGACTTATTTTCCACAATTCGGGTTGAAAAAAATACAAAAATATTTGTATTCGTGTTTATTATTTATCTTTGAAACGAAAAACTGCAACTTATGTTTTAGGTGTAGTACCTACCCGCAAAAGAAAGTAATATTCAGCGTTAAAATTACTTGGATCCGCGTTTCAATAAACGGCAATTAATTTTTAATCCACATCTATTGTTTAGCCTTCTGTAGGAAATCGTCAACTAATTCATTGCAAACCTTTCTTTGTAACTGATGTAATAAATAGGCCATTTTAGATTCCCGATAGCTAATCTAAAAAAACATTTCTCACTTTTAACCACAACAAAGGCAATAAATGTGAACTTTTTGACTTACAAATAGTACAGTAGTAACATAATTATAAATTCATTTAAAACGGCAATTTAAATAAAATAATTCCAAAAATTGTAACTAAAAAGTCTAAGCTGTCTCATGAATTCCTTTATTTAATACACTTAAGAACACATTTAGTTTTTAAATTAAACACTCTGTTCAGGTCGTGGTAAGAAAAATAATTTTTTATTGTCAGCAAATAAAAAACTGTGTAACAGGATTTTCAAACAGGTAACGTTTTCTTTTTTTTATTATCGAATTTTGGCGCATCCTGTGTATAGACTGTTACGGTCTTATTTTAGGAATATAAAACGTGTGTCGAGAGCAATATGTTATGGGTATGTCGCGAGTAATACGTTGCGACGAACGTCGTATTTGGCGAACATTTTGCTAATTTTCTATTGGTTGAAAATAAAATTCCAGTTCGTTTTTTAGACGAAAAGCGGACATTTTCTTCTTCTGCACAGGTGGTTTAACGTGCATCTTAGAATTGGAATTTTCACAAATAATTTAAGTGTACAAGATTTCCAATAAAAATGTTGGTTAAGTTTAAATCCTGCTAAATTCACTTACGTTTCTTAACCTAATAATTTCGCTGTGCATTATACCTGGATAACTCCTGAAGATGCTGGAGTGGCCGATTAAGACCTTTTCTTATCAATCAAAGACCACACTATGGTTTTGCATTAGATAAGCTGCAGGCAACCGGTGCTACCACGTATAACAGGGGTTGGTAATGTTTCATAACTTTATCGAAAAAGCCTAACGCCTTCCGTTTTTTTTTGCACTCTTCCGCTAAGAGGAATTTTGGGGTTACCTAATTTCCCAAATTGTCGATATTGTTGCTAACAGAAAACTCTTACTCTCGGGACTGCATTTATCAAATTACAGATAGGTTTTATTATTTAAGTAACTTATTCATTGTCAATACGTATAAAGCTCATGTACATATGACATGAAACGGCTTGATTTTTAGTTTTTAAGTAAATCTTCATTCGGTGGTATTTCTCACAACCGAACGTTTAACCAGCTCAATACGGGCTTGGGCGCTTTACTTAGAGCGGTTGACGCAGAAACAAAAGGTCTTTTGGGTTTGCGAAAGGTACTTACCCTTTAATTTTAGTTTAAATTGGTGTCATTGCACGTTCAACCAGATAAATCGCCGTGAGTAAGTAATATATCTACGCAGAGTATTCCTATTTGCCAATCTTCAATTGGAACATTAACATTACTATTGGTTAGAGTAAAGCTTACCTGTAAACCCGGTACATTATTTACGTAAATTACTTATTATTTAGCGAAGCTACTGCGAACGTACGCGAATATATCCGACAGTTTTCTATGTCTGTCACATTCACCTATTACTATAACATTTGTTTGTTGTCTTATTAAATTGTCTGTCTTTCTCTTAAGACTAATTG
Organism: Abscondita cerata; assembly: GCA_030710515.1. Lineage (NCBI taxonomy): Eukaryota > Metazoa > Arthropoda > Insecta > Coleoptera > Lampyridae > Abscondita > Abscondita cerata. The sequence continues at coordinate 104,908 of JALBCR010000796.1, read as the reverse complement.
TTGTGTTTGATCTAGCGTATTAAGCTTTAAGTAAAACCTGTTGATCTCCTGTTGGTCGGTTTTATTTTTTCTCTTTACCTAGCAGGTGGCGCCTTGTTAGCCAGCAGTATAATTTTATAGACTTTTTTAACGACCCCCTACTTACCGACGAAGCCGAAGCTGCTGCCCTAACTATTATAAATACTTTATTTTCCACGAACCTAGTGCGTTACATGGATCCATATTTCCTTTTTGGTTTTTCTTTTGTTTATTCTTCTAGAGCCGTCGTTAGTTGTAAACCACAACCGTTACAAGGTATTCCCCTACGCTAACTTTATAGGACGTATCACGTGTGTAATAATGCGTATGCGCTGGTCATTTACTTTTTGGTTCTGTTTCGAAAAGCACGCGTATGCACATAGCATCTAAAATTTAGAAATGATCTATGAGTCATTGTTAAAATTACACAATTCAATTTGTGGTGTTTTAATTAACAATTTCCACCAAGTTTATTGCAATAATTTCCGCTAAGGCTATTGCTACATTTTCACCTAGTGTATTGCTATATTTCTATCAAGAAATTATATTTTCATCGACGTTTGTATCTGTGTTGTCAATACGATTTGGATGGGTATTCATAATTCTACAAAGGTTTCGGTTAAGATTCAAAATTCCCTCGGTAATTAACTTTAATGGTACCGAAGTTAATACCATCACCTAACATAGTCAAAGCTTTTGCTGATTTTTTTTTCCAGTTTATCACCGTTCCACTGAATGTCATGATTTGGCCGACATTCCTTCTAATTTGCCGAGTGTAAATATTCAGTTGGTCTTGACTGATGATATTTATCTAGCCGCTAAACACTTAAAATCTTCTTTTTCATCTGGTCCTGACTACATCCCAAATTGTATTGTGAAAGACTGTATTGCTGTATTTGCTATTCCTCTTTCCTTTATTTTTAGCTTTTCGTTAAACCACTTGTATTTTTCTAAGGTCTGGAAATTCACACGCATATGCACAATATTAAAATCTGAAAATTGTTATGACATCAGTAATTATCGACCTATTGCTCTACTAAGTACTTTTGCCAAATTATTCGAGATATGTATATATAACCAGCTCTCACCTCGAATAACTAGCCTATTATCCCCAAATCAGCATAATTTTCTCAAACATAAATCCACAACTACAAATCTTAGTAATCTTTCAAATTACGTGGTACCATCCCTCAATACCAAAGGTCAGGTTGATGTTATCTTCACTAACTTCTCCAAAGCATTCGACTCAATCGATCATTGTGTCTTATGTCAAAAACTTTTATCATTTCGATTGCATAGTAAGATCATCAAGTTTTTTAAATTGTATCTATCAAAAAGAAAAGCGTATGTTGAATATTGGGGTCATAAATCATCTGTCTTTTCTCCATCGTTTGGAGTACCACAAGGTTCCAATTTAGCTCTCTTACTATTCAACACTTTCATAAATGACATTATTTATGAAATAGACGTCGAATGCCTCTTATTTGCTGATGATCTGAAGATTTTTATCAAAATTGTTTCCGAGCAAAGTTGTATACGTCTCCAGAATAACCTTAACGTTTTATCATCATGGTGCAATCAAAATTTGCTCACACTTAAAATAGGCAAATGTAAAGTTTTATTCTTTAGTCGACAAAAACAACCTCTGCACTTCGATTACTCTATAAACAATACATGCCTTCAGAGAGTAACGATTAGTCGGGACCTTGGGTGACGTTTGATTGTAAGTTTACGTTTCAAAACCATATTAACAATTTGACATGTTCTTCTTTAAATACACTAGGATTTATCACTCGTAACCCACGCGACTTTGTAAAAATCGACGCTTTTAAACTCCTATTTGTTACGCTGGTTCGTTCTAAATTAGAATATGCGTCAATTATTTGGAAACCGTATACCAAATATTACAAACTGATGTTGGAGGCAGTGCAACAAAGATTTTTAAAAGTAATGTGGTATAGGACTTATGGAATCTATCCAGCCAGGGGAGTTCCACAGGAAAATCTGTTAAAAAAATTTATTTTTTATTCTCTAGAATCGCGCAGGTTAATATCAATGGTTGTGTTTTTATTTAAATTAATAAACGGTCTTGTTGATGATTTCCATTTGCTATCTATTTTGTGTTTCAATGTTCCCTCACGTAAACTTAGAAGTCATCCAACTTTCTACATTCCGAAGTATAATTCGAATGTTATGCTTCATTCACCAATTCAGGAAATGTGTCGAATTTTCAATCACTTACAAAATGGAGCTGATATAGATATTTATCATTAAACTTTAAAACAATTTACAAAATCGTTATATGGTTCTATAACGCGTTCCAATTGTGTATAAATGTTAATGTTTATGTTACGTTGTATGTGTGATATTTACTTATTCACTAGCATTAAAATAAGTTTTGTTTATTTGTAGATTGGAGATTCTACTTTGTTATTTTTATTTATTATTCATAATGTTAATTTTTGTTTATCTTTTCTGTCCGAGACACATTGTAATTTATGTTAAATTTAAGTCTTATAATATTGTTTATTTAACGTAATTTATAATTGCTTTATTACTGTATATATGTACTGTGTCTTGTCTCACTCATTAATGGATTCCTTCTTTCAGAGTGGAACCAAAATAAAATAAAATAAAAAATATACAGGGTGTCACAAGCAAGCGTGGGTCTTCAATAACTCATTTGCGGTTGGAGATATCGAAAAATGTTTCAAATAAAAGTTCCACCAATTCAAATTCTCTATACCATAAAATTATTTTCGAATATACAGGGTGTCCCGTTTTTCCTGTACGCAACCTAACTTAATTTTTTTAAATAGAATGCCCCATTTATTATTGCTTTATTAGATTTTTCGCTTAATTTAAAGGCCACTTTGTTAACCATACATTATGGCTGAAATGCACCGTTCCTCAGAAAATTAGCGCTAAAGGAAGAAAAATGCCGTTTCGGTACCCTGCGCCATTTTTCATATCTCCGAAACAAAAGAACTTAGAGGAATGCGGTTTTCACAGATCGCTTCTAAGAGAAATGACCTACCATTTGCACTATTTACACAAACATGTTTCTGTTAAATTTATTCAAAGCTACCGCTTCAAAAATAAATTGTTTCAAACCGGCAAAACTTGTTTTTTCAAATAGAACACTATTATTTTTTCAGCCCATCATATGCAGAATTTTATTTCCTTTCGTCTGATATAAGGTTGTTGCTATCAGTTCCTAACAGTTTTTGAGAAAATTGCAGTTATATTCTAAATTTTAATTGAATCGGATCATCATGTACGCCTTGGTCGGTGATTAGCTTTTGTTTTCTACAATGTCATATTTGTGAACTTCATAAGGTGTTCAGTAAAGTTTCATTGTATCGTTGTGTTTGTTTCATTGTAACTTTGTGTTCATTTTCCGAACTGTTCCGCTATGGCGTTGAATAAAGAAGAAATGATAGATATGGTTCTTATTCTTGGGGAATGTGAGAGAAATCCCCTCTTGGCATCGAGGGTGTATGCCCAGCGTTATCCAAATAGACGACATCCTAGAGTGGAATCGTTCAGCAGGGTTCTGGAGCGGTTTCTTACTAGAGGATCAGTGGAGTCTGGAAAAAGAAACTACGCCAAGACGGTCTGTACAGATGAAAATGAGTTCCGTGTTTTGGCGTCTGTGGTGGAAAATCCGAATGTCAGTCAAAGAGACATCGCCCGAGAAACCGAAATTGGTAGAATGTCTGTACAAAGAGTCCTGAAACAGCATAAGTACCATCCGTACCACGTTCAGCTACATCAGGAACTACTTCCAAGGGATTTTGCAGCAAGAACGGAATTTTGTCAGTGGGCCATCGAAAGAATAGCCGAAGACGAAGACTTCTTCAAATATGTCCTGTTTACTGACGAGTCTACCTTTCACAAAAATGGTTTTGTAAACAGGCATAACTTCCATTATTACGATACGGCAAATCCTCTAACTTCCGGACGTTTTCTCAATACCGATGGTCACTGAATGTGTGGGGAGGTGTTTTTGGTGATCGTGTTTTCGGACCGTACTTTTTAATGGACACTTAACAGGAAGGGCCTATTTGCAGTTCCTGCAAAATGGTTTCCAAGAAATGTTGGAGGATTTTCCTTTAGAATTCCTTCGACGTATGTGGCTACAACAAGACGGTGCCCCATCTCATTGCACCCAAGAAATTCGGAACTACTTAAATGCGAATTTCCCAAACCGCTGGATAGGAAGAGGAGGGGCAATTAACTGGCCCGCTAGGTCGCCTGATCTCACAAAATGTGACTTCTTTTGTGGGGATTCGTTAAAAACAAAGTGTACACCTCTTCACCTACCACTGCCGAAGATATGCGGGAGAGGATAACTAACGCTTTCAGAGAAATTACCCCGGACATTCTGGTCAACGTTGACAATAACTTCAAACGTCGAATGAGGATGTGTATTCAAGAAAATGGCAGACATTTCGAGCAGCTTTGTGAAAGTTAAACATCAAGAACTGGCCTGAGGCAAAATCACTGCTCTGTGTGGACATCTTGAAAATTATTTTTGTGATTTAAAACGTCTGAACTAAAATACAACACTCTGGTTTTTCAATTGAAATAGTTTTCATTCCTAAGGTAGAAAACAAAAGCGGAAAAGCAGCTAATCACCGACCAGGGCGCACGCGATGATCCGATTTAATTAAAATTTAGAATATAACTGCAATTTTCTCAAAAACTGTTAGGAACTGATAGCAACAACCTTATATCAGACGAAAGGAAATAAAATTCTGCATATGATGAGCTGAAAAAAATAATAGTGTTCTATTTGAAAAAACAAGTTTTGCCGGTTTGAAACAATTTATTTTTGAAGCGGTAGCTTTGAATGAATTTAACAGAAACATGTTTGTGTAAATAGTGCAAATGGTAGGTCATTTCTCTTAGAAGCGATCTGTGAAAACCGCATTCCTCTAAGTTCTTTTGTTTCGGAGATATGAAAAATGGCGCAGGGTACCGAAACGGCATTTTTCTTCCTTTAGCGCTAATTTTCTGAGGAACGGTGCATTTCAGCCATAATGTATGGTTAACGAAGTGGCCTTTAAATTAAGCGAGAAATCTAATAAAGCAATAATAAATGGGGCATTCCATTTAAAAAAATGAAGTTAGGTTGCGTACAGGAAAAACGCGACACCCTGTATATTCGAAAATAATTTTATGGTATAGAGAAGTTGAATTAGTGGAACTTTTATTTGAAACATTTTTCGATATCTCCAACCGCAAATGAGTTATTGAAGACCCACGCTTGCTTGTGACACCCTGTATAATGGTGATGGTTAGGGCATTGCAATCGACACGTCTAGCGTCCTTGGTGTTGCGAAAGATTGGGTGTCCTGTTTTGTTGTTGTTCGGAATCAAGATAAGAAATACGTAGCAGTCCACCTCACACTTACGCGACTAACGTGCGAAATAAAAGCAGAGAGATTTAAACGCTGGTTTAACTTAGGATAAAGGCTAAAAGGTGTACCTATACAACTGAAAACGTACAACTAAGTACCCTTTAAAATTGTTACGTTTTAAATCAATCTGCCGAACTTAAAATCGGGAAATAAAACACATTTCTAATATAGATTAAGTCGCTTAATTTATTATAAAAAAAAAAAAATTAATACGCCTACGTTGCCTTTTTGATGCTATCAAGTTGTTATCGTGTTAACGTAAGTTTTTAAATTGTTATAACTGATAAAAACTAAAACAAATTTTGTAATGGTTTGATACAGTAAACTATGACGAATTTTTTTATTTATTCAAACTACTCTTCTGCAAGGTACCTACTGACATCACAGTTGCATTCAAGTAATTAGAAATTAAATTTTTTTGTAAGTTAATTTTTGCGTATACGCTTTTAAAGTTGAGTTATATTTAAATTTAGGAATTAAATTGTGTAATATATAACAAGTACTACTTCAATTAAGCTTTTTTAATCAAAAATTTTGTTAACATTGTCACCATTCAGCAAAAAATGCAAGAATATTCTCACACGATGTTTTAGAATTCAAGTAATTTAAAACAATATAAATTGTAATGATGCAAGGTTTGCTCAATTTCGATTCTGGTTTGTACATACCGGATTATAAAAAGAAAAGGATTAATATTGTATACAAATTTTGGATTATTTTTATTAAAAACTTGCTCATCGGTACATAATTGTTTTGAATACAAAATTCTCCCATCACACTGTTTTGAATATAAAGGGTGTCCTTAAAAAGTCTTAAAAACTCTACTACGTATTTTTCAAACCAAAATAAGTCGATTTAACAAAAGTTTGCTTAGTTAAAATTTGCTTAGTTTCGGTGCAATACGGTCATAAATTTGCAAATATAAAATCTTTTTTTGATATAATTTTTGAACCGCTTAAGCGATTTTCCTAAAATTTAGAACGTTTACCCAGTTTTATAGGCCAAAAAATGTCACATTATAATTCTGACAAAAATGAATCTATTGGCTGAGAAATTGGATTTTGCAATAGATAAACATTTGAAATATCTGTGCCAAGGAATAAAAGAAGGTATATTTATTAAATATGGATTAAGTGGTTTATAGGTCACAAATAAAACACACTACATAAGGTTCGATAAATCGTATCGTTTTCGCCAAAACCGCATTTTACTAGTTGATAACATTATTGTTAAATTTTAATTTCTTTTTTCAAAAAACTTTAACGGCGCAAACGAATTTGACAAAGTTAAGTACGCTTACACAGTTTGATAGGAAAAAAAAAATTATCAAAATTGTGTCAAAATCAATCCATAGACCAGGAACAGTTTTTTTGGTAATGAAACATTTTAATAACCACGCCAATGGATAAAAAAAATTTTATTGAAGATTCTCAAAATTTCCACAATTTTTGCGAATACAAAAATTTATACAAGGAAGTCAAGTAAAATTAACTCTTTGCATAAGTAAAATGTGTGTCTTGCGACATCTCGTGTAAACATTGACACGTGTGAATAGTATAAACTAAGAAAAATGCCAACAGTTAACTGTAACGGCATGTGTGTGTTAAAGTGCAAAGCGCTATCTAAGCGATAGCTTTAATGCTTGTACACACGTTGCCGATAAAGCCAAGTATAACTTGTACAGAAGCACACACGCAACAAAAGATTACCTGATGCAGCATTTCGCTCTTATTGTGAGCTCATCAGAGGTGTATACTTAAGTGCGATATACGACTGTACAAGACGGCGGTTGGTCTTCTAAGCTCTCGTGGAGCAATGAACATAAGTAAAATGTGTGTCTTGCGACATCTCGTGCAAACATTGACACGTGTGAATAGTATAAACTAAGAAAAATGCCAACAGTTAACTGTAACGGCACGTGTGTGTTAAAGTGCAAAGCGCTATCTAAGCTGTGTGTTACAAGCATTAAAGCTATCGCTTAGATAGCGCTTTGTACTTTAACACACACGTGCCGTTACAGTTAACTTTTGGCATTTTTCTTAGTTTAACTCTTTGCATAACTTCATGAACGCCTCTAAGATTATTTGTTGCGTCTTGAAATTATAGTCACAATTATTCTTCATCGTCTGCATTATTTACAATGGATTTCAGAAAAAGAAAAAATCAGAGGATTCAGATCTGCGGACTGAAGAATTGAACCATGTTAAAAAGGTAACCGTAGTTGCAAACATTTTGTCACCTATCGTAATCACATCATTTTCACAATATTATTTTATCATTTCTTAAAATCAAATTTCACGTTAAAACCCTTTCTTCTAAGAACGTTTTGCACAAAGTCAGCCTTGTTTTAATACGTGAACGTATTAAGCAGACCAGACGTAATTTAAATAGCGTTTTTACCCAACGCTTCCGTCTATATTTAGAACTAGTTAATACCCTTTTACCTGATAACTGGTTTTTCTTTGACCAAATAATAATTATAATAAATTTATTGATTACACAAATTACTTTCCAGCAATCCGACACTTGATTAAAGAAGTTTATCGTAAGTAATTTCAATCCTCTTTGTCCAAGTCCCTGTTCTATTTCAGAAAATTGTTATCAATTTTGCAATCGTACCTAAACACATTTCTCCTCCTCCTCCTCCACCTAGAATTCTCAATTAGAACTCTTCCTCGTCATATTTCTGATCCAATTCAAATCCAGACTACAAAAATTCTGCAATCATCTAAAGTTCCTAAAACTAACATTTCCAAGTCAGAAAAAAACAACTTTACAATATCCCGACGGCACTAATCTTTCAGCGGATGAAGGTAACGCTACCGTTATCTTGAATACGTGCCACCTATGTTGACAAGTTTAATCCATGTTATCCTCCTTCTAGGATTGATGTAGACGCATTATTAGTACAATTTAGTCTCCTACTTACAAATTAGCTAAATTCCTATACAAAATTCTTAATAAATTTGTAGGTAAAACATCTTCACACATTTTAAACTCTCATCATTTCATTCAAGGTTTAAATGATTGGAGGTAAATCCTAATGATCCCCTTGTTATTTTCCATGTTACTTCATTATTTACAACAAGGTAAAGATGTATGATTCATACCGCTTATACAAAAGTGTCTTTCGTCCACTTGTTTTAAATTCCCTTGGATCCCCTTTATCTCCTGTTGTCGCCAACATTTTTATGGAAGCCTTTGAAACCATTGCCTTAGAAACTTTGACGTTCAAACCAAGAGTATGGTTTAGGTATGTTGATAATACTTTTACGATTTGGCCTCATGGTCGCCTTTCTTTAGATAGGTTTCTTGATCATCTCAATAATCAACATACTGACATCAAGTTCACTGTGGAAATTATTTGTTTCAAGTTTCTTGCCTATATAAACCTTTTGACGGAACTTTGGCAACTACGGTTAAATTTTCAACATGGTTCAATCTCTGACGACGTTTTTGTTTCAATAATGATTCCGGACGTGGAAGCCTCAATTCTTACATCTAAAATCTACACCAAGTGGCTTATGTTTAATTGTGGCATATCTTTAATAGAGTGCCTGGCATTATATTGTTATGCGGGTTTTTCTCTTTTCTCCTGTTGTGACCTTTGTCGGTATTTTCGTTTTAAAATACTTAATACGTCTTCTTGTGTTACACAATGAAAATGCATCAAATTTTCATCAAAGGAAATATTTAGTTTCGTTTTATGACAAACGTGACTTTACTCGATATTCTTTATTGCAACTGCAGACTATTTATTCGTCTTACCTTGAGACAAAACTTCTGCTCTATATGGTATTCTTTCTGGGTCTTTCCTGAATTCGAATTTCCTGAAATGTTTGTTAGTTTGCATTACGCTGTTGTAGTTCTCACTTCATTATGTAGCGGAAAGTTAAATAAAAATTTCGTGTTTTGAAGAATTAGGTAAGGGTTTTTCTACCCGCTTTACAATTACGGATTATAAAATTTCTTTAGGCCGAAATAATCAGGTTTCGACGTTATTGTGAAAATTTAAATTTTGTGCTCCGTTTTGGCGTAACGAGGATTTATAAAATCTCCCGTACTAAAAAGTACTCAGTATAGGATTTCTTCAAAAAGAATTTTACCGCTACAACAAACCATTTTCGGGGGTTTACTAAAAATAATTTACGCCACGTCTTGCCAGTTTTTTGGTGTTTATCAGAAAATTATTTATTGTAAATCGACCTTTACGTCTTCGATTGTTGCATCATCTTCAAAATACACCGCCGTTTTCGTCGAAAACACGTCTTCATAGCTCCAGCTCTGTCGTTACGCCGGAAAGGTTATTTCAATAAATATTTGAACTTTATCAAAATTAAGAATGGCTTGGTAAAACTCGTTGTAATTATTTTTCTTTTATTAACGGTTGCGGTATGTTTACGGATTTATGCATATGTTTTCAGTATTTGTTCTAATACGAATTAGAAGTGTTATCGTTCTATGTGTTTTCAATCACAAAGTGGACGTTTTGTAGTTGTAAATTTAATCTCTTAGCGCGAGTCGCTTAAGATTAGATTTTAAAACAGTTGCTTTATTTTTATTAATGTATAAGAATGTAATACTGATTTCATTTAATGTAAGTAGTTTAGTATTTTTCAATAAAAGTTAGCGACCACGTGATCAATTATATTTCCGTTTATTAATGTTAAACACATATTTACTCTACTTATTTAGTAGTTGTTTTTTTATATTTTAAATGCAATAAATCTTATTAATGTTACATTGTAACCCACCTTTTTAATTTATTTGTGATTTTGTTTTGTGCGGTTAGTGATAACTTGTACAGATTTCTGTCAGAACTTTTAAAGTAAGTCCATCAGAAAGTACCCATCTGGACAAACTTCCGGCGAACAAGGACTGGAAGCTAATTTACGTCGTGACCTTGTTTGTCGCCTAATTAATTTTGACAAATGTATCGATTTTTATTGACGGTATTGCAACCATTTGCTTCGACCTTTTCATTTCACCAAAGCAATTCATCTCTTAAACTACCCCCTTCCCACTGAACTACGATGTAACCCGTATTTACGTTTTTCATTCAAAATTCTCTTTGCATGTAATTCTTTTCTTTATCTGATAAATATGGTCGAGGATTGATAATTTTGTTTAGATTGGAAGGAATTGGAAGTAAGTTATTCGTTAATTTGCGGAGAAAGCTCCGTTTCTAGAGCCATTGTCTTGATTGTTCTTCTTAAGCAACTGTTTGGCGTTTGTGCGTTCTACTACCTATTGCTCATGCTTCGAGCTAATAATATCTAAAAAAATGTATTCTTTTGCAAAATTTTTAAAATGACTAGATAATTGCGAACCGTTATCAAAACGCACTACTTCAGCTATCCTATATCTTGCAAAAACTTTTTTAATTATGCAACAATTGCAGTTTCGACATAAAATTTAAATCAAAAATATTGAAAAAGCGCCAATCTATAATAAGTACTATTTTCTTTTATGTTTACTAGATTTCTCACATTCTCTATTTGGTTAGACAGTCTAATCTACCAAACAGTTGATTTAGCTCGTTCTCGACATTTTTTTATCCCAAATGTCATTTCGTATGTATACATTTTAAAACTGTTAACTGGGTAGTTATGGAAATGATGATCCGAAAATTTTTAATTTTTAGCACTTGGTGTCGTGCTTCTGTGGGTTCCGTCATTATACATTAGTAGGTATTATTTACACCGCTGTTACCATGTAACATTGGCCGTGTTATAAAATTGAACTCAAATAAAAGGTTTATATAAAATATTTCAGTTTTTTATAAAATGGTAGAACCCTCTTTACTGCCAACTTAACTTAATTCTTGAGCGAATGGCGTAAAACTCAAACAAGTAGCAAAAGTGAACCTAATCATTATAATAAAAAATAAGTTATTAATTTGTTATAAACTCAAGCATTTTTAAACAATTTACAAAAAATAAACAAAATTGCATAATTTCTTTAGAATAATGAGGGTCATTTAAATACTGAAAGAAACTCTGTATATTTCCATTGAAACTTTTTATTAGCGGTGTTCTGAAGCAAGAATATATAGGACATTCCACTACAATATGGCTGAATGTTTCTGGCTGCTGTAAATTACAAATTTTGCAGTTTTCGTTATGATTAATACTGCAGGATGAACCCTTGTAATATAGCTTTGATATTAATTTAGAAGAAAGTCTTATTTGTGCGTAAAGTTTAGCTGTATGTATGAATATTTTGTGTTGTAAGTATAATTGCGGTTTCAATTAAACGTAAAATTATGATAGAAGAGTGAGTAACGGAGATAGCAACGGCAGTCAAGTCATCTTGGTATAATTTCTCTTTCATTCTTAGCAGTAAGTATTGTTTTTCTCGTTTTAATTAGATATTGTTAAATTTTCCTTGTGCACCTATTTCTATAATATAATTTTTAATTAGATCACCCAGTTATGGTTTTCGTTTTGTCTCCTTGCAGTTGTGACAAGCAATTAAAACATATATAAGGGTATCTAGAAGAGTTTAAACACAAAAGTCGTTCAAGCCAATTTAATGCTAGTTTGAATATTAGATATTTTAATTTTACACATCCTGTTTCTAATCGGATATATGTATTTGGAGTACTGTTAGGTAATTACAAAAGTTGTTTCAAAAAAGTGGTTTAAATTTTATCCAACTCATTTGTATAGCAAAGGCCCCACACTGGTAAACAGTGAGAAAATGAACATAGGACAATAGATTTGTATAAGGCTATTTGCGTTTTCCAGCTATTAACTTTGCGTTAGAGAATAAGGTCATTACTGCTCCGATAGATTGCTTTGCTTTAATTACTGTTGAGTCAGCTATGTCACGAAAGAGTGAGGAGCTAGTAAATGTTACACCTAGATATCTAATTTTTTTAACTATTTCGATATTTTTGTTGTTTAGTAAGAACCCCTTTTGTGGATGCCTGTGCCCTGTTTTTGAAAAAATTAGTTTTTTGTCTTCTCAGCATTAACAGTTAATTTGTTAGTTTTCATGTAATTTTCAAGAATTCTTAATTTGCAGGAGATATCCATTTCTGATTCACCCAGTATTACCAAATCATCAGGATATAATAACATTAGTATATCAGTTATACCATCGATGTTAACACCATTTGCTCCTTGTGTTCTGAAAAAGCTTTCTATGTCTCCGAGGAACACAGAAAGTAATGTGGGACTAAGACATTCCCTTGTAGAATACACCTTCAAATATCTTGCATTTTTGATAGTTCGCCATTTGCTTTAATTTGAAATACAGCTGAAGAATACAGTGCTTTAATTAATCTAATAAACTTAGCACTAATACCCTGTTGAAATAGTTTATGCCATAGTAGGGAATGGTTGATGGTGTCAAACGCTCTCCGAAGGTCGACAAACACTGCATAGACTCTTCTCTTCTTAAGCCAAAGTTGCAATTGAATAGCCGATGTCAAAGAGAAGACATTGTCCATGCAACCCCTGCCTCTACGAAACCCGTTTTGACACTCGGGAATAGAGTCTGCTTTTTCCAGCCATATCTCCAATCTCGTATTTAGTATATGAGTAAATAATTTGGTAATACAATTGATCAAAGCAATGGGTCTATAATTTTTAGGGTTTTCATGAGAGTATAGCTTTTTAAAATAGCTAACGGAATAGTATGCTTCACAACACATTTAATTAAATGAAACAACCCTATTTACTACAAGTATCACATTGACAAACAATCAGTTTAGAATACGACTACGCCTCTGTTAAATTTATATTTAGGGTGTTTGAGCATCATTCATTCTTGTAATGTAACAAGTTGTTGTTATAATGTATAAAAACCTAAAGCAAGTCAGATGAACATAAACAAGACACACAAAATTTGCTATTCCTATTTTAATGAAACTTTGCATGTAGATGTTATTTGTAATATTAGAGAATTTACTAGATTTTAAATATAATCCGTCATTTTATACATTTTCAATTAGATAAAATTTGATTTGTGTTAAAAATATAGTCAAAATATTAACTTTATTAAGTGCTTCTACTCCTAGTATATCACTTACAACTTATTTACAGAACTCCATATGTTCGAAATTTTAAAAAATCCTTAAATTTAAAAGGTTATAAACCGACTTTATACACGGTGGAGCTTTTAAAAACGGGTCAAGGGATTTAGCACTGTGAACTGGTTTTTCTCGAATTTCTGCTCGCTTTTTTAAGTGACAAAAATAGTTTTGGTATCAAAACGCAGCTAAAATTATTGCGCATAGCGCACGCTATCAGAAATCAGCTAAATTACACGGTTTTTTAATTTATGAATAAAAATTAGTAATTTTATGTTTATTTATTGTAACCTTCGTATTTAATTTAGTTCTAATATCATTCAAAGCTGTTCCTTGGAAATAAAGCTTTTTGTTTGCTTATTAATGACTTTTCTTTGAGCCTTATTGTCAAAACGTAAGAATGTTGATTATTTAGTCAACCCAATACTATTTTTCTTTCATTATCAAAACTTACTTTTATTTTTATTGACAATTTTTGAAAACAACTTGAAATTCAGCTGACTCCTAATAGCAACCTATTCGGACCAATTTTAGCTTCATTTTGGTACCAAAACGATTAACCTATGACCCGTTTTTAAGAACACCACCCTTTATAGATTGTTTGCAGGAAAATTATTACTCATATAATTGAAATCTTTTCCTGTATGTTGCGTTTTTTACGGCATGAAAAGTATATCTGAAAAACGCCGTGGTCTTCAAACTAATTCAAAGAGACGAAGAGTATGAATATAATGTTAATAAATATAGGAAGCATACTACTACAACTAGTATTAATTATAGCCAGCTGACTGCGTACAAACGTATAAACAAATATTAAAGAAAATGTACTGGATGGTATGTTAGAAGCTGGAAAAAACTTGCTTTAGCAATCCAAAATGGGGATATTGATGATGACGGTATACCTTTGATTGCTGTAATTTTGGTTGCCGCTTGGTCTAGATCGTGATAGTGATAGCGCAAAACTCTCAATTTTCATTAAATAAATAGAATGTAAAAATTACTTAAATTTATACAAATTTCTGTATTAGAATAAGAATAAAATTTCTATTATAACATAATGTGGTCTTATAGACACCCCTTCTCAACTTAATCGCTTGAAATTGTCAACGTTTCGCACTTTATTGTGATGGCTTTATGAAGGCAATTACAGATTGAGTTGACATATTGTACAATATATCAATCATTTAGTGTGGTGCGTGAATTTTAAAATTTTGGAGAAAAACCTGTCAAAATAGTTTGGTAGTCATACTATACAATCATACTAATAAAAACAGTTAAATTTCGGTATTCATGTACGAGAGATATATCTCGTTCCAGACTTCTCAACCAATCGCTACAAAAATTGCACAGTGCATTAATAGCATACTTATCTATTCTAGGGCAAAATCAGCTCATGTCCTTTGAAATTTTTTGAAATATAGTAGAAAATAGTCCAAGGCGCACTTTTCGATAGTCCGCACACGGGGGTGTTACTAGTCAAGAATAAACACCAGCATGATAGTCTAATAATTTAAAAAGTAAAGCACAAATCGATTGTTAGATGAAAGTAATCCTAAAGCGTTAACTGGAGTAGCATGTGGTCTATAAAAAAGCGGATTGATGTGAGCAATAAGTGTTAAAACCATCGATTTTATTTTTAATTTTTAGTGCCAAGAAATTCACTTCCACGCATTTGCGGCAATCAATCAGCTTAATTTTTCAATAAGTAATTTAAAAAAAATCTCTACTTCTTACATTCAATACCATTAGATAAAACTGGTAAAAAGAAGAACAGGAATAACCATCTCAAATATATTTCAACCGTAAATACCATCGCAGCACAAACGAATTATTCAATGAAAATTTAAACAACATTAGTACTTTATTATCATCATTCAAAGTAAGTAACTAAACAATCAACTCGGTTAGTTTGCACTTCTTCAGACGCACACACATCAATTTCAGAGAATGGGATTGCAATTCCTTTCAGTTCAATACCGGATACTTCAACACTCTTTGTTCCATACAAGAAGGTAGTGAAGGAAAGTATAGGAAAGCTTTAACCTTGATTGTTATTGGTTAAAATTTAAACCTGTTCAACACTTACAAAATTATATTTAAAAAATAGTGATATTTTTTGTGTGGAATATTAAAACTGTCGTCATTGTCATATTTGATGTTATAGACATTTCATGTTGTTATTTCGCCGTTGTAGTTGTGTGCTCCTCTTGTTTTGATTTTCTGCTTTTATTCCTTTATAAAATAGTTCTTTTTAGAACTCGACATTGTTTACATTATTTTGCAATATAAGTTTATAACCCGATTCTACAGAATTTAATAACTACAGTTTTACAGTATTTCTATATTTTGTTTACTATGGCGGACAAATTTCATTTTAAAAACCATAAGGGCAAATTAGTAAGGAATGGTCAAAAATTAATGGCTTACAATGTTTACTTACGAAACAAGACGGATAAGAGTAAAACAGAAGCTGTGAAATTGACATCTATCGAATGCAGGGGTAAACGAATGGTATAAAATATTGTAAAAGAAATTGAAACTTCTGGGATTGCTCGTTCCCCTAAAAGACACGTGTTCAACTCAATATCCATGACTTGAAGATTTTGAAACTGGAATTCGAAAACATGTACATTCATTCTTTTTTTAAAATGAATTACCACCTTTAGAAAAAGTTCTGAAAGTTGTAAATGATGACGATTCATTACCTAACTTTAAACGTACATCTTTCTGGAGAATATTGAAATAATTAGGATTTATATATGACAAACGCATCAGAAGAACACTTTAATTGAGAAAAAGAAATTGTTTTGTGGAGACGTAAATACCTAACCACTATCAAAAAATATCGAAGTGAAAGGAGAAAAATTTATTACACCGATGAAACTTGACATTAAAGATCCAACCGGAAAAGGAAAACGTTTGATTGTTGTACACATTGGCAGCGACACTGGTTTTGTGGAAGGTGCTTATTTAAATTTTGAATAAAAAAACAGGTAAACAAATTTTAAGTTTTAGAAATTGTTAACTTACTGATATGTACAATTACTTTAGGTGATTACCACGAGGAAATGAATGGTAAAGTGTTTAAAAATTGGTTAGATGGCATACTACCACTTTTAGAAGATAACTCTGTCATAATCATAGTTTTACCATAGTCAGAAGTCAGAAAAAGTGCCTACACAAAGTTGGAGAAAAGGTGATATTATTGAATGGCTTCATAATAAAGGTATAACCGAATTAGAAGAAGACTTAATAAAAATATAACTGTTGGAGTTAGTGAAAGATTATTCTGCAGCTCATCCGACACCTTACGTTATCGACGAATTAGTAAAGAGAAGCGGTAAAACCATATTGCGTTTGCCTCCGTACCACTGCAACTTAAATCCAATCGAGTTAGTGTGGTCACAATTGAAGCGTTATGTAGCAGCTCATAATACCATTTACAAGATTTCTGATGTGAAAAAATTATTAGGTGTTGCTACTGTCACAAAAGAAAAATGGCACGACTGTGTCGAGCACATAATTAAAGAAGAAAAGAAAATGTGGGACTTAGATGGTATAACTGAAAATATTTTGGAAGTAACTATAAATTTGAACTCTGATAGTAGTTCCTTTGAAGAATCTACCGATGAAGATTTATAGTAACTGAAATGATCTTTAATTATTACAGTTTTGAATTTATGCATTCTTTAAAATTATGCATGGTTAAAAATTTAATTTTATAATTAAGTTTATTTCATTGTTTGCACTCATATTTTTTAGGTTAGTGTGTATTAATGACTTGTTCAATACATATGAATTAAATTTTCAAATAAAGGTTGTACATTGCTAGTTTTTAAGCCAATTGTATTGTTAAAATGGTTAAGTAGAAAATTAAGACAAAGTAAGAATGACAATGGGCAACGGTTAATCATTAATCACAATTAAGTTCAATTTCCTTGAAAACCTATGTTTAGTCAATATATTTACATTCGCCTTCTCAACATTAGAAATATGCAATTCCACATAAATATTGATAACGATTATTAGAAAAAATAACTATTTTTTAAAATTTCCCGCCTTTGGAAAACAACAAAAAACTTTACTTTGTAAACTTGCTTTCAGACGCAGCGCCACCTACTACCTTCTTATTTGGAATGAAGTTTTGTATCAGAAACCGTGTCAAATATGAACAGTCGATATCGATTTGATTGTTTATCAATTTCCGATAAAAACGTCAAGAGATGCACAACATGATTAAAAAATTCTGGAAATGTGACTTTTTTGAATTTAGACAACATGAAAATATTAAAAATTAAATGTATTTGCAAAAAACATTTTCTTCACATTCTTCCGAAATGCTTATGTTTTGCAAAAAAAACTAATTTCAACGCAATACCTAATCAATATACTGCAGATATGTTCAAGTATGTTTTTTTATAACTTCTTTGTATAACTTTGTTTCCATATTGTAAATGATATGGAAAGAGAAATTCTTTCAATACTGCTTTAGAACAACTTAAATCTTCAATTTTAGTAATTATAGAAATTGCGTTTTGTTTGAAACTTTACTAACTTAAATTACAAAAATAGATCAAGTATTAACATCGATTTCTTAAAGAATGTAAAGTAATTCTTCGCTAAATAAAAAAAATAGTATAAAAAACACTGCTACAACAACTTTTTGTCGCACTCCGATAATGGCAAACCGAGCGAAGGTTATTTGCGACAAAAAATGTCGTTGTGACACTTGTTTTTCATTGGTCATTATAATAACAAAACGGTATTATTATATTACTTTTATTTATTTTTTCGATAAATTTGAATTAGAATAATCGGGTTGATATCTACGATAATAGTTTTTCTTCAGGTTGGTCACCTAAAAATCAGTTTTACTAAATATTCTTGTACTGGATGTTTTTTTGCTGTAGATCAAATTGGTCATTTGATAATGAATTACAAAGCTAGGCTAATCATGTGAACTTCAAGAAATGAATTACCAAAAAAAGTTTTGTAATGTTAACTGCGGTTCAAATTACATTATCTAAAATTATAAGTTTACTTTTTACAACGCAAATCTTTTTTATCCGTCTTGGGCAAAATTTTTTAGTCTCTAAGTTCTTTACCACAACGTCAATTGTCACAGATTATGCAATAAAAAATAATTTAGGCAGGTCTACTGCAACAAAAAATTGTCCTATTTCCTACTTTCGAAAACCACCATGTAGTCTTTTGGAAGTAACAAAATCACCAACAGTAAGAACGTACTCTAGGACCACTGATTCTAACGAGTTTTTGAATTTCTACTATTAAGTCATAGTTAAAAAATTAAGGAAAAAAGCAAAAGTAATGGAGTATTTAAAAAATATTGTGTAATAATGTGTGCTGAAACAATGTTGAAAGAGGTAATGAATTTAAATTATTGTAGGGAATTACATAGAAGCTTGCTCGGCAACTAGAAAATGTCTTTAGTTATTTCTTAAGTAATGTTCAATAAGATGTGTACCGAGTCAACAAGAGCTGCTTCAAATTGAACAAAGTCGAGGATATTAGTAAGTGATCATTAGTCGACTCTTGTCGACTGATGATAAGAGTAATGGAAAAGTATGTTAATCTGATAACGACAATGGGAGTAAAATATGTTGCACATACCTACAGTTTAACCAGTTAAGTCCGCATAACCTGGAACTTTTTTTTTAAATAGCTTTCTTCAAAATTTAATTTTGGCATTAATTTCTGCATCGATTAGAATAAAAATTTACGAAAAAATTGTAAGCACGTGATTCGCACTCTTTGTCAAATTTATATTTTTCAAACAGATTACAAAAATTTGTTATTTCTCAGAATATTGAAAAAAGTCGTTATACATGCAATTTTGAGCTAGTAGCCAAAATTTCAGTTTTCTAGGGCAATTTTGACTATTTCTTTATTTTTGAGAATTTGCACCACTATCTAAAAATAAGACTCAACGCTACCTATATAATTCTTCCTGATTTTGTCTCTATTATAATGTGTATTATTTTTAGTCATAAACTGCATTTTCAAAAATAGATATTTGATGAAGTTATCTAATGCAGAGTCAAAAGAAATAAATTTTGCATCAAATATGATCAAATTTTAATTGCTCTTTGAAATTTCTAAAAACAAACATTTAATATGGAGATACTTTAAAAAAACCATGTCTGAGATGAAGCTTTGTCAAAATCCAGAAGAATTATGTATGTTGCGTTGAGTCTAATTTTTACACAGTGGTGCTACTTCCAAAAATAGTGAAAAAATCAAAATTGCCTACGGGTTTTGCATACGGACTCAAAATTGCATTTAGAACAACTTTTTCTTATAGCTTTTTGCTATATTCTGAAAAATAACCTCACTTTTGTAATTTTTTTGAACAAAAATTAAATTTGAGATATAGTGAGAATTGCGTTCCTGCAATTTTTTTGTAAATTTTTATTTAAATTGATGAAGAAACTAATGCCAAAATCAAATTTAGAAAAAACTATGAATAAAAAAATTTCATATGATGCGGACTTTACTGCGGCACACTGTATATTTAACAACAGTGTCTGCTGCAATAACAATAATAATAACAAGAAAATTGAAAAATGATCCTGCTGCAAACAAAGCGTTATTTTTTCAAATTGTTATATTAACAATGATTTCGATGCAATGAGTATCTCGATTAGAAATGACCAAACCCTTATAAAAATGGTCCATCCATGTTTCAACCTTCCTTGTGTTTTTCTTATGGGACACCTTGTGTATGGCATCTGAATTTTACTCGATTTTATGAATCGGATTTTAAAGTCGATTTTATGAATCAATTGTATTGGCAAATGTAAATGCTGTTACTAATATTAATTGATTAAAAAAAAATCGGAAAAAACCGGAGTAAAAAGCTGTCCGAAAAAATACACGCATAAAAAGCCGGAGGAAAGAAAGCCATCTTTTTTATTTTTTTGATGGCCTCAGACTTGTAAAATGTTATCTCAATCCAAGAATGGGTTTGCAGGAAAAAACTTAGATTGTGAGCTTACAATTTTATTTGACTGCAAAGGATTTATTTCACTATGAAAGTGTTCATTTTGACAAGTCCTACATAAACACATATTATACGTTGAGAAATTGATGGTTTTTCACGCCCGTGGTACATTCAGTAGTAAAATAAACCAAGTCCCAATGTGGTGTGTGACTGCCGTAAGTATGTATTTAAAACTGAAGACAAAAACCAAGAAAACTAGTTGACTCTCCCAAATGTATTTTAGCGTATAATACGCTGTAGTGTATCTTGTTGCATTGGTAAAGCACGTTTTGTGTTCCGGCGTATTTCACGCCGAGCGTTTCAATCGCAAGCAGTAAAGTTCTTAGTTTCACGACAACGTCTCGCCAGCGTATTTTTAGGCGTCGTTTTACGCCCGTAAACCACGCTACAATTAAATTTATGCTTTACGTTATAAGTAAAATTCGTGAAATTGAAAACAATAGTGTACTCCAGTTGAATACATAGATCTTCCAAAATAATAGTTTTGGATGAATATCTTGCCAAGGATTCCTTAATGTGGAAGTATGAAAATAAACCACTACGCTGGTTATAATATGCCGACGTTTCGCTTGGTCTATCCAAACTTTATTACGACATTTTTTTTTTTGTTAGTCCGTTCTTGTAACTGTGCGTCTTGTTAATATTTATTTATTTATTTGTTATTTTTATATTTTACTTACAGTTTTTAATTATTGACCACTATTAATCTTTATTAATAGTTAATTGTTTTTAATTTTAATCATAATTGTTGAAATTTTATTTTAATGTTAGATGTGACAACCACAACCTAACTTTAAGACGCTTTAATTAAGCTTCCATTTTTATACCTCCAGATTAAGGAATCCTGGGCAGGAGATTCATCAAGAACGATAATGTACTTTCGGGTTATTTCTTACGGTTAATTTTCTATTTCTAATATTCAAAAGTTAGAGCCAAAACGCAGAATCATCTAACACGCTTCTATGGATTAATAAATAAACCAAACATTAATACAATAATAATTTTTTTGATTATCTAAAAAAAAACAAAAAAAAATGTTAAAATATCATATAATCCTAACATTGCCAAATTTTACCTGCTGCACCGACAAACCAAAATTTAACTATTTCAATCCTCTTATTGTTAATTATGTGTTTGAACATTTTTCAAGGAACACTTGTCAGCATAAACTGTCATTGCTTTGTATGGGTACCAACTTTATGTACAAAGCAGGTTTTGTGGGTTTTGGCAAACATAAAAAATCGTACATTTTTGCAATTAATTAAACAAATTCAAAAACATTTATAAATACGTATACCTACACTCTAGAATATGTAAAATCTTTTATGAAAAACAGTACTTCTATTATTATTTACAATATTAACATTAATAGGGCAACCACTACAATTATAATATTAAATACTCAAGGGTCTGCTGCTCGAAAGGTAGAGGTTAAATTATTTTTAAATATTTTAAAACTAAATGGACTTAGATTTAAATTGAATCGGCTTAAGTAGATAAAATTTGCAAAGATCTTAACAAACTTGGACTAAAAGTTAAGATAGAATCAATTATAAAACTAACGGTTTTATTAAGCCTGCATACACATTCCCCTTACAACAGCTAATTCAGGCATATTTTTTGTTAAACAATATGACAAAATTATAACTGCAGATTTTGATAAACAGTTATATATAAATTATTTTAAAATAAATGTTTATAAATTAATTTAAAAACGATTTTAAAATCGATTTAGAAAACAATTTTAAAAAAAACGAGAATGTTTTACTAATTAAATCATAAATTTTAAACACCCTGCAAGGAAATATTTATTAGTCAATCAATAAATAGACTAAGAAACAACTTTTTTATTTAATCCAGAGTAAATTAATTATTTTTATCATAAAATATTCATTTATTTCTAAAATCTTACATTTAAGAAGAATGGATATAACTTGATACGTTCTGAATTTAGAGACAGGGACATATCTTATAAAAAATGAAACTTAACTTTAGAGTACAATTTAAAAATTATAACAATTTATTTTGCTCAGATGATTATATAAGTAAATAAAAACACAAGAATATAATCAACTTGTTACATAAAACGATATTTTAGTGTAGAAATTGACTACTGTCAAAAACAAAACTAAAACAAACAAGACTCTACGTCATGTTACATCCTCCCTCTTTGATTCCTGCAGCGTCTCGCGAGGTGATCAATTAGCGGTAACTTTTAGTGGTTTTTTGTGGGCCCACGTTTTTGAATAGAAACCATAGGTTTCTTGTTTGCGGCTCGTTGGCAAAGGGTTAATGCTGATATGTGATAAGTACCAATTGGTTTTTTGGTATTGCCTACGGAAGCGAGTTTATACAAAACAGGTGACAATTTTTTCAGAATTAAATATGGCCCATCTCTGCGTGGATTAAATTTTGCAGTAATCTGTTTTGTGGCATTGCTTAACTGATGAGTAGTTACAAAAACCCGATCATTTAAGTTGTATTCAACGTGTTCCCTTTTTTTGTGTACATACATTTTATGGCGATCTTGCTGTTCTTCGTGAGTGTATTTTGCATTTTCCCAAACGCATGCCAATCTCTCTAAATAAAGAGTGATCTGCGGAATAACATTTTCCGTTTCTATAATTGACAGTAGGTTGTTTTGTACTTCATCCGCTGTCCAAAGCTCTCTGCCAAAGGTTAGATAAGCAGCCGACTTTCCAGTACTTGCATTATTAGCGGTGTTCATTGCAAAACGTATTACAGCCAATGTTTCGGACCAAGTTAGGCTTCAAATCTCGATTTTTTCGTTCGACCATGTTAGCAAAGGTGTGATAAAGCGGAGTTAGGTTTTGCTTTATACCTAAACAATAGCTCACCATTTGCATCACAGATGAAATGAATCATTGCCACTTGTAATCTGCCTGGGAATTCCGAACCGAAGAAACACTTTGTTTACTAATACCTTGGCACATTGCTCGGCGGTGGCTTGTTTTAAAGCAAATAGTTTAATCCATTTGGTACTAGTGTCTTCAACCACCAATATTTATTTTTCTCCAGCTGGTGATGTGAGCAGAGAGCCAAATTTGGTCAAGCTCTACACAATGCACAATGCTTCTTGTTCAGTGCAGTTGTAGTTTTTCTCAGCTGAAGTAAGGCGCCTTGATGCATACTTAATAGATTGTTGGTCAGCATCATTTCCTTGCAACAGCACAGCGCCTAACGCGTAACCAGATGCGTTAATTCTAAATACAAGCGATACAAGAGCGTCTTTTAACTTCTAAAATGCTATTTGTTGAGGTTGTTCCTAAGTTACACTTTTTTTTATTAACTCAGTCAATGGTCGCGCTATTTCGGCAAAATTAGCAATAAACCGCCTGTACCACTAACATGTTTGCATAAACGATTTAAGTTCCTTAACATTTTGAGGGTGGGACATAACCGATATAGCGGTTGCCTTTCCTGGGTTTACTTGAATCCCGTCTTTTAAAATGACGTGCCCCAAGTATTTAATTTAATTCAATACAAACACACACTTTTCCCAATTAGGACCTAATTTTTTCACTTCCAGTTAACTTTGTCAGTCTGTTAACTACTATGGAAACACAGCATTGAACCAATAAAATTTTTAGAAAGTCGCGTTTGCAAGATGATTAACCGACAGTTAAAATTAACTGGAGATGAAAAAAACAGACCTAAGTCTTAAATTAAACTACTTCAGTCTTTGAAATACTTTTTCCAAATCGCTTAAGTGGCACTCAAAAGTAGGTGATATCACTATAAGATTGTCTATATAACCTAAGATTGTCATATCTCCTAGTCTGCGTTCAAATTGGTCTATAAGCCGTTGAAACGTCGCGGGGGTATTTCTTAGTCTAAAAGGCATCACGCGATATCGGTACATTCCAAACGGACATACGAAAGCAGTTTTGTCTTTATCACTTTCTCGCACTCATAAATAGAGGTAGAGTAGAGTGTAACAAATCGTCTATTCTAGGGAGAGGGTACGAATTGGGTTTGGTGATCTTATTTAATTTTCTATTATCCACGCAAACACGCATTTCGTTGTTTTTTTGGAACAAAAATTACAGGTGAGGCCTACGGTGATTTGCACTCTTCAATAGCATCATTCTCCATCATTTTTTTAATTTCTACAAGTAAAATTTCTTTTTTCGTTGGTGTAAGTTGATACGGTGGTGATGATACAGGAGAATGATTTTTTGTTTCAATTCTATGCTCAGCATGGTCAGTAGTGCTCCCCTTGCCTAAACGTATCCTTGTGAGAACACAGTAAAGAATTTAACTGCCTTATTTACCATTTCTGCTACATCAGGACGTAAAATATTCAGCGAATTGACAGATAATGGCATTACGGGTGGAGCTGCATCTTCAAATTTTAGTTCATAATTTTCTTCTGAAGTAGAAGCAAAGTGCCATGTGCCCCTATATATATATCAAGAACCAATCCGGCATCTTGCATGAAATCAATACCCAGTAAGGTTGAAGTTACTTCGGAGTTGAGTAACACAATAAACCTTGTACGGACAGTACGTTCTTGTAAAATGACATCCACAGTTACCAATAGCACATCTCGTAGCGTATTATTTTCATCCGCTAGCCTTACCATCACTCGATCGCGTTGAAATTGTTCATTGTTGCTGACCATTATGTTATACAAAGACTGGTTAGCAACGCTATGCTTAGCTGCAGTGTCTAGAATAGCAAAACCATAAACATAATACACATCAAAGTATAATGTTAGCATAGATCGATGCACTCTCCAGTTTGGAACACTTTGAACATCTTGATCGAACATAACCCGGAGTGCCGCATCCAAAACAAGAGACAATTGACAACGATGATTCGCCGCTTGATATGGATGGACTTTCCCGAGAAGCAGGTACGACTTTAGTTGCTACACTAGATTCCGTTGACTTCCTGGCCAATTCCCGGCACTCGTCAGTTTTGTGTCCGAAAACTTTGCAATATACGCACCGAGGTCTAATTTTTTCTTGTTTTGATTCCACTGGTTTTTTTCTTCTAACGAGCGCTTCTCATTGAAACTATCTCGTAGATTATCTTCTACGAATCTGGATTTATCAAGAAGTTTGTTGAAAGTTTTTATTTCTTTTCTTGACACTTTGTCGCGTACTCTGATATTCAACAAACCGTACACCATATCAAGTTCAATTGTTTTACTAAGCGTATTAGTAGGCAAATGAGAGATAATCTGTCGGCATTTACACACGAAGACATCAGTAGGCGTTTTTAAGTCTTGCTCTTGCGAAAAAAGTTTCCTGTAAACTCGGTGTGGCGGTTTCTTTGAACCAAAAGATATCCGTAATAAATCTAAAACACTTGACCAAGTATTTGCGGCTTCGTTATCTTTTACTCCTTGCCACCACGACGCAGCGAATCCATCCAAAACATTAAAAGACCTCTAAGTGCATTGACATCCGATACGTTAGCACAGTCTTTGTAAATCACAATAGCATCGACAAAAGCCGAGACGTCGTAGTTGCCGTTCAAACGAGAGGAAGGTTACCATCTTTCATAACCGAAGGTGGAGCGGTACGGAAGCTCCGCAGCAGCGCTTGAAGTTGTTCAATGGTTATTGTTACAGTTTGATCTGCCATTTTAGTGCAATTGTTTTTATTTATATTCCTCAATAAGTACGAATGATTACGAGACATAAATTGTCCTAATTTATGATCGATTATTGCTTGTAGTAGGTACCGAAAAAATTATAACGCAGTACTTACAAAAGTACTTTGTTTTTGTACTATAATTAGGGTTTTCACAAATTGGCTTGCACGAGCGGAATTTGTGTACGCCACTGATTTGAATTAAAAAACTCATGTTATATCAATTATTATTTCGACAAAAGAAGCTCTAAATGTATTCGCTTTTCCATCCACATATGAAAATATTT
Source organism: Abscondita cerata (assembly GCA_030710515.1). NCBI lineage: Eukaryota > Metazoa > Arthropoda > Insecta > Coleoptera > Lampyridae > Abscondita > Abscondita cerata. The sequence continues at coordinate 78,494 of JALBCR010000796.1, read as the reverse complement.
TCCTTACATACGTAAATGTAAAAGTGCCAGCGCTTGTATGGGATGCTACACATGCACTTTTTAGAAAGCGATTTTGTATTCACTTTCACTACCATTTTGCAAATTTCATGAATTTCGGTTCAAGCACAATTACACTTTTCAGAAGCAAATGTGACCACGAGTTGAGCGCTGGTATAACAATTTATTTTGCTCAGATGATTATAAAAGGAAATGAAAACACAAGAATGTAATCAACTTGTTACATAAAACGATATTCTAGTGTGGAAAATTAACTACTGTCAAACACAAAACTAAAACAAACGATACTCTACATCCTTAGTAAAATTTGTCGCGCTACAAAATGCAATTATATACTTAGGGTTACATTAAAAAAAAAACAACACTTTGGTATGCCACTTATTTTTTTAACACTCTGTATATTTAACGACCATATGCCGTTTAGCTGTAAAACTTCGTTGCGTCGGTTGTGACTCATCCTGTATACAACAAACGTAAACAAACATGCAAACTTTTGCTGCATTAGTTCACATTTTGCTGTGACAGTTGACTATCTTCCAGACTAACCTCCCCTCAATTTAGCGCATTTAACATATTTAGCACATGATCTTGATTTTTTCATATACATCAAGGTGTTAGAGAGCGCGCAAGTATCATAAAATAAATAATTTCGACTTGTTTGGATTGTACAATGGTAGTTTTTGAAATTGAAAATGTTTTGTGATGAAAAACAAAAATGTTTGGTGACATATATTTGTTAAGAAGGGATCACGTAATGAAATTTAGCAAAGACTTGAACGGTTAGTGATCGTTTCAGAAAATGTTTGTTATTCAATTCAGTTGTAAATAAAGTTAGACGTACTGCCCATTTAAAATCTATAGGACAAATCGAATAAAAATAAATTGCTTTCTTAAAGTATTTAATATATATTTGCTTACAATATGCAAGCAATGACATTGTTAAATTTAATATATTTGTTATTCATTCCTTTAACCCATTTAACAATAATGAAAAGACGCGGCGGGCGTCTGCATTTCATATAAATTGACGCCGCAACGATAGAACTACTTCGATTTTTAATAAACCAATATTGAATATTGCAAACTTTTTTTAATAAAACAAATTTTACACTTTATTCGTCATTGAATCTAAAATAAGGTAGAGAATTCACACCCGTCAGTGTTCTAGAAGACATCTAAATGTCATTAATGCAAATACGAAGAAAGCTTCTATTTACTGAATAATTTATGCAAATTTTATTATTTAAAATCCGTTTTAATTTCTTGGCGGTTACGCACAAATTATACTCATAAAAGATAATTCTTAAAGTTTATTAAATGCTGCAAAGGTACTAAACAAAAAACAAAAATCATGCATAAATATTAAATAGATTTAAAACGATGTAAAAATTATAAACACGTACCAAAATCGAAATGAAAAAAATTCCAACTTTTACTTCAACTCACATCTAGTAATAAAAGTTAGGAAAACATTTGAATATTCTCATAGAAAAGTTTCGAGAAAATTGGAATATTTCAAACACGCATAGGTTAACTTGTTATAACAACATTTTAAACTTACAATTAAGTTAAGCATTCTAGTTTGAGAGGTTTTCTAACTAAAGACATGTTTGAACATTAGTACATTATTGATTTTTGCATGGTGGAATCATCTTTCTTATTACCTGTGTTTGAGAAAGGCAAATGCATTCCGGTGGACATACAGATGGTTGTATCATGTTAAAGGCAGTGACTTGCACTAGGATGACTGCGTGAGCGTAACGCCATGCAAAACAGCTGGTCATCTAAAAGCAAAGACAATTGTTATTATAAACGTCTCAAATTAATTTAATTATTTTAAAATTCATAGAAAAATATATATCTATGTGAAATATTATACAATCAATTCAGAAACTTCAGAATAATAACTTTTCTTTAATCTAAAAAAAGTGTTAAATTACTTATACTTAATTGCACATATCACACGTTGAAAAGCTTTATTGATATTATTAAGTTAACGTTTTCAAAACAATTGTTTTTAATTTTTTTATGGTTTGTTTTATAACTATAGTAAGAATGGTATGTATAAAATAATACTTTTTACAAATTAAGTACAATATCTTAATAGCTTTTTAAAATCAAATATAAAAATAATCATGTTTCTAAACGATTGAAAGTTACAGCTTCTTATAAATAGAAAATTATTAATGTTAAAGATTTATCACAACATTGTTATAAAGATTATCAATTTTTTGTTTATCATAAAATTAAAAAAATTTAAACCTATTTACTTAATAGTTGTTTCATAATTAAATAAAAAAAACCAATAACCCTTGTTCCTCTAACAACGATTATCTCAAAACGGTTAATTGTATCAAAAATGTTAAAGCCCGAAATCTTAGATTTTTGAATGCCTAAACAAATTTTTTTATAATTTATATACCGAAACATAAAATGTTTCCCCTTAAATGTGCTTACCTTCTTCCTCCTCCCTTTAAATTTATTGTTATGTCGCTTTAGAGATAAGTAACAGTAGAACAATCAAATCAGCAGTGGATTGCAAATTTTAATGAAATAGTACATTTAATTTAATAAATTCAAAAAAAATCTATTTTTATTTCAAAAATATACCATTAAAATATTTGTACCAAATTTTAAAACACCCTAAACAGATTGTTACTTCCCAATAAATATTTGTAATGATGTACCTGGAGAGTGGCATATAAAAGAAAATATTTAAGGAAGACATTTAAATGCAAGACATTATAAAGAAAACTAAGCACTTCTAAAGAAACTCGCCAACCTCCGTCTTCTGAATTTGAAATTAATAAACCTACTGCTGTTAGTGTCGTATAGGACAATTACAACTTGATCAATAATTGGTTATTTAAAATATTTCTGATATATCTCAAAGAAGATATCAAAATTACCAAGTTTCAGAAATAATTTTAGAAACAGCTTCAGAATGCAGGAAAAGAAAAGGTGAATTTGGACGTCATTTGGGAGATGTTGATCAAAATGGGTATCAATTAATTTTAGTTATTGTTGATGGGGCGTGGTCAAAAAAAAATCGTATAAAACGGATTATTCAGCACTTTTTGGAGATGTAGGTATTTTCTGTTGTAAAATATATAATTTGACTTATGCTTATTATAGGGTTGTATCGTCGGTGAGAAAACAGAAAAATTGTTATATGTTGGTGTAATACTGTTCAATTTGTGCAAACAATAGTGTAGAGGCTGCTCCCAAACACTTATGTTACCGAAACTGGACCGGTACCTCAACTTCAAGCGCTTGATAATAAAAAACAAATTGATCTGGTATATAGTGATCTAAAAAACATTTGACAAAGTACATCATTGTATTTTGTTAAAGAAATTATGGAATTTGCGACCAATTACTTCTGTTATTTCAGTCTATTTTAATGAATAGAACTCAACATGTAACTTACAGCAATTATGTTTCTAAAGAGTGTTATTGCAATAGTGGGGTAGTTAAAGGATTCAAGTTAGGACAACTCTTGTTTATTGTGTTTTTAAATAATACTTGTAAATATGTTACTGTCAAAATTACGTCTATGCTGATGACCTGAAAATTGTAAAAGTGATTGATTCTTATGCTGAATATTTACATTTACAAAATAGTATGGACAAGTTCCTTGAATATTTATACAAGAAATTATCTCTAAGTTAACGTTAAAAAATGTTAAGTTATGACTATCTTTTGTAAAACTAACAATGTTCACTTTTTTTACAACATGAAAGTCAAGATACTAGATCGTTGTGTGCAGGTGCGTGATCTTGGTGTTATTGTAGATATTATGTATGATAGATAATGTTTTACGCAAATTTTGTAAATACTTATTTTTTACGATGCATAACACATATCCAGTAATCAATTGTGATCAAATACAACTATTAAATGCTGTTAATCTTTACTATGTCGAAGAAATGTAGCATTTATAACATTTATCCAGAAAGTACTTAATGGGTCAATTAATAATGTTTATTTACTTAACAATATGGTTGTACAAAGAATTGGCAGTAGGAAATGTGCTACATTTTGTTATGTAATTCCAAATACTTTTCATCATTACAATTTTCCACTTTTAAATTGCTTCAAACTGTATAACAGAATTATTATTAAATTTTTGTGTTAATTTATAGAACTGTTAATTACCTTATTTATTATTTAATACGATGATATACATTTGTATTGTTTTTTTGTTTTTATGTTAATTGTTAGAACTCTCATTTTCCTGTATTGACTATTTGTCTGCTGTAAAATATATTAATTTATTTATTTATTCTATGGAGTCGGATATTATAGTCGAATGCTTTAAAAAGTTATTGGTGGCAAAATCATATAGATCTTAACACTTGTTAGAAAGTTGAATCAGCTTGCCAAAAGCCGCTTGAATTCAAAAAATAGTGTAGTTTCGTTAAAGTTACGGAAACAACTTAAAAACAAAATAGAACGATTAAAAAGTGATATAAAAAAAGCAGTTATGTTTAGAAAAACAGAAGATTGTTATTTAGAAGATCAATTAAATGGTTTATCAAAGATGTAAAAACTGTCCAAGACATGTTTTTGGTGATAGTATTCACTAGAAAATGTATGTGAAGAGCCCCGGAAAATTAAAAAATATATATAAAACGCATTACAAAACAACGTAATAGAAAAAAATGTTTCACAAATGACCTTACTTTGAAACAGAACCATAGAAAAAAGTAGCAGGCTCTGACTCAGATTATGGTAAAGTTGATGACATGGATAGGTAAATGGGATGACATTATTTTTGATGATAAATTTAAAGAGCGACAATTTTTAAATTTGTTTAAAAAAATAATAATGAAGTTAAACAATATTTTGAATTTTTTATCTGAATTATCCGTTTTTCCATTAATTCGTTGCCATTTCTTTATCATCATCATTACACATACACACATACATCACAACACAATAATGAAAAATAATGCAATGTACGAGGATGTATTGATATCTAGTTAGCCTAGACCAGTTCCTTGCATAAACAAAATATTGCGTTACCATAGCAACGAACAATAACTTATTAGAAGTGTCAGTGTAAAGTTTGACGTCAAAAAAGTAAACCAGAGTCACGCAATAAATTAAATGAAAAAGATGTCCACCGAAATTGTGAAAATCGAAAAATTGGAGTATCGAGCCATCATCAAGTACCTGTATTTAAAAGGGTTAAGAGGTAAGCAGATTTACGAAGATATGCTTAATACCCTTGGTGATCAATGTCCTTCGTATGCGACCGTCAAAAATTGGAATGCAAGCTTCAAAAGAGGTAAATTTTCCATTGAAGATGATGACCGATCGGGAAGGCCAGTTTCTGTGTCAGTCCCCGAAAATATCGATGCAGTTCATGACATGATTTTATCAGACCGTCGAATTGGGCTAAAACGGATATCTGAAGCACTGAATATTTCATACGAACGCGTTCATCATATGGTTCACGTCAATTTGGACATGAGAAAAATTGCTGCAAAATGGATCCCCAAATGTTTGAATGTTGACCAAAAGCGTGCAAGGGTAGAAGCATCGCGTTCGATCTGTGCTCGATTTGAAAACGATGTAGACTTCTTAAACCAAATTGTTACTATGGATGAGACTTGGGTACATTTCTACGATCCAGAAACAAAGCAACAATCGATGGAATGGCGACACTCTGGTTCTCCAAGACCTAAGAAGTTTCGTGTCCAAAATCGCTGGAAAAGTTCTTGCTTCAGTTTTTGGGATTGCCATGGAGTAATCATGATTGATTTTTGGATAAGGGTAGAACAATAACTGGAGATTACTATTCGACATTACTGACCACTCTACGGGAAAATATTAAAGAAAAAGACGCGGAAAGCTATCCAAAGGTGTTTTGTTTTTGCAGGACAACGCCCCTGCACACAAATCTCATGTTGCCATGCAAAAATTCGTGATTTAGGGTTTGAATTACTAGAACACCCCCTTATTCACCCGATTTGGCTCCGTCCGACTATCACCTCTTTCCTCAACTAAAAAAGTTTAAAAGGTCGTACATTTTCTTCCAACAAGGAGGTAATAGAAGCTGTGGAGGTCTGGTTTGCAGAGCAAGAAAAACATTTTTTTGAAAGGTCTAGAGACGTTGCAGGTTCGCTGTAATAAATGTATCCAATTAAGAGGAGAATATGTTGAGTAATAAAATATTTTGACATTGAAATTTTGTTTGGTTCTATAGTAGGCTAAGAATTTTTCAATATATCCTCGTACTATACAACTAAATAAATTAATACAATTGTAACCTACGATTGCGCTAGCCACCGGTTTTTGAAAATTAATGTTAATAATTAAGTCGACTCTTGTTTGTACATAATTTTTCAGTAATATAATATAAATAATAAAAACTAAGCAGTCGGGACTTTAATATTATTAAAAAAATATGTATAACAATTAGATTGTCTGTTGTTTTGTAAATAAACTTTTCAAACAATATAAAGATTATAACATTTGAATTTAAAATACGTAGTTTTAGTGATATTAGAATGTTGATAGCAAAACAACAAACGGAATAATGTCATTAAAAAAGTAATTCTGTTTTAGAAATTAAATTATGAAAATAATTCATCTTATAACTTTATGTCTGCCTTTTTCAATTTTTTAATGAAAATATTTGTTTTTGAAAATAGTTAATATTGAGTTGTTTATAGTCATAAAGAAGTTTGAACCGATTTTAATAGAAAAAAATACGACAAAGTTTCTGAGTGAATTGTCTCTCTTGCTACTAGTTTTAATTATTTTATCAATGTACCGTGCTTATAGGCAGACTGTACATTGAAATAAAAAGTAAAAAAAAAGTTGAACAATTTTAAACTAGTATAATTTTGTTGTAGTCAACTACCGCCTGTCAATTTTTTTTTGCCAATTTTTGGTTGCATATTTTAATGTCTGAACAACGGCAGGCTGATAAAGTAAAAAAATAATCATTATCATTTTATTTCAGAATATTTGTAATTGACAATAACTTATGAACAAGATATTCTTTATTTCGTGGTAAAATTGCAATTGTAATTTTACAGGAAACTCTGCGCTCTTAATTGACGCTATATGAGAATTTATGCAAACTGGATAAATCAGAGTCTCTTATTAATTATCAATTACAAACAGTTCCTAGATAAATATAAGTACGTGTTTTAAAATATTTGATCCACAAAAGTTATCGATTTCAATGCATCTAGGGTGTACTTGATATTTAAGAAATAAATAGTTTTTTAATTTCGTGGTGACATTGTCAAGAATGATAGACACCTACATATTTAAATTAACAAATATACAGTTTTTTTTTGGTTAAATCGGTACCCGATAGTATTTTTCTATTTTTAATCACGTATTCATAATTTACCAATGTATAAAATATTGCAATTAAATGTGTTGTAATTAGACCATAAGTTGTTTTGCTATTGAAGATATCGAGATGTGGTTTTCACTACTAAGTAAGCACTTATGGTGCACATTCTAAAAATATTTTTATTATGTGCAAGATGTTTCTATACAGGGTGTTTAACTAAATTAGGTTTTTTAATGGAACACCCTGTATATTTCTACATAATTAGTAACAAAATAATAGGATTGTACAGAAGACTTTCAATTTTTCTTTTATTTATTTTTCCAAACAAAGTGGTTTGAGAAGTCGAGAAAGAGGATGTTAAAATTAAATCACCTTGTTCCTCATTAAAAGTGTCGAGTTTCGACCGACAAAGGTCGGTTTTCATCAAGACATCCATAATTATATTTATTTAATAACAGGTTTTATAGTTTTTACATTTTTATAAACTAATAAAATGCTATTTTTTAACAGTAACAAGAGTATAAATTGTTTTATCTACGACCACTATAGAAAATGATGAATAACGCATAATTAGTAGGATAAGTATTTAATCAAAACGTACGCTGTGCGTTATGGCAAACAAATCGCACAGTTAGGGATTTTACTTTTCTAACTAAATAACTACAAGTGCCATTAAAGTCAAAACTTTAAGATACCAGCAATATACCAGGCAAAAACGCATTTTAAACTAGAAAAGATTGAATTAACGATTTAAAAATTAAGCAGATATTACTTCTACGCTTAAAGTTAGCTATAAAGTTGTATATAACCTCTTTGTTTTTGCGACGTACGAAATTTGTTTATTAATTATTCTACAAAATAGCAACTTTTTTAGAAGTACGAATTCAGGTAATACAGTAATAGGATAACATATTATTTGGTTATATTTAATTGCATTCTTATAGGCAAAATTTTGGACGCAATTGTGCAAGCAACTGGAGCATCGAAAACCAATTACTATTTAGAATCAAGGTCGGGTGATTGATTGTGAATAGCAATACATTTGCAAATGCAACTTCAACCCAACACTTCAACTTTTTCTCAATATTCGGTGGTTATTAAAAATGACAAAAATATTGGATATCCGGGAAAGAAAATGTCATTTAAAAGTTTACTGTTACAATGGGATACGTAAGTTTAGTAGTAATATTCTATAATATATTTTCTTGTGTTTTATAAAAAAACATCTCATTTTTAGAAGATAATAATGAAACGACATAACATTGCGTCTTTTGCGTTTCAATCAGTAATTAAAAATCAGGATAACTATATCTTACAGGTTCGTTCTAAAGATTATAAACAATATTCTACTACATAATGTTATGTAAATTCTAGAGGAAACATATATACATACATACTTAAACTCATATTCTTAAGAACGTGGTAACAGGAAATACTATTTAGTAGATTTTTCCAACCAAAAAATTAGGCCTTCTTAATGGGAGTTAAACGGGGATGTTGGAGTGAATAAGGGACAAGGTGTTTTCACTCCAACATCCCCGTTTAACTCCCATTAAGAAGCCCAATTTTTGGTTGGGAAAATCTACTAATTAATAATTGTGGAGTATAACAACGTTTAGGAAATACTATGTTTAACTTTAATAATGTTATAAAACTACTTAGACTTTGGAAGTGTTTATGAGAAGAAATGAGGAAAAGTTGAATACGACTACATTAACAAGGAAGCCGTATGTAACAAACTCAAATATGTAGTGAATGGTGATTCCTTCAATATATATTATATTATATTATACACACTAACATAATATATTGCAATCCTAATTACAAAAAGTTGTCAGCGGTATTCTAGTGGTCGTATATAAAGTATAGTACATAATTCGAATTGTAAAGCAATTACGTACTCCCGTGATTACGCACTCGCCGCTGTCGTACGTAATATGCATCTTACAATTCTCGTTACGTAATATACTATTAAACGAGATACATAAAAAGCTTATTATCTAATCATGACTAGCATTAACATGTAGAAAATATTATTTTATAATTACTTAAAAGAAATTGGTGAATAAACACTCCCATAAGTGAGAAAACCTTTTGGTCTAGACATATAATGTATGCTTATTAATAATTTGTAATTATCGTCTTTAAAATTTTATTAATAAGTGTCACCTATGCTTGGTGAAAATTGATTTTGTATTACGCGTAAATGCTTTTGGTTTCATTAAAGTATTCGTTGTATGTAGGTGGTACTGTAATTTTACGTAGATTTTGTTTGTGTTGATAAAGCACATTTATTTTCGTATTAAGTTTGCTGCAATAGTTTATTATTAGTCATTTGATATGTTTTGAAATCAGACGTGGTGTCGTGAAAGGCGTTATCTTTGTTTTCTCACATTAAACTGTACAGAAATATTTATTTCAACAGTTTTTATCAACGGTTTCGTAGAAACATACCCCATATATCGCTGTTTTGGTTTTGCTGAATTAATAAACTCTTTGTTTGTTCCAAAAAAAAGCTTGAAAGTAATCGCTTTTTAAAGTGAGTTGGATATCTGTTATGACTAAAATGAACAGTACGCTGATTACAAGCCACAGTAAAAATTCTGAATTTGCAGATTGTTTATGTTTCTGAGAAACTATTAACGTTATTTTTGTAAGCTTCTTTGTGTGTGTAGAAATTAGAAAAAGAGAGACGTACTCCCCCGTTTGAATCTTGATATTTTTTAAGGCAGTTGATATTCACACTCGAGGTTAGTAACATGTAGTAAAAACATGTACAAAACTTGGCGGAATAATGTTGTTAAAATTATACAACCGCCAGGTAATGAAATAAGCGAATCGTTGTCCGCGTAACTATTAAAAAGTGATTCGTGTGCGTGTGTTATACTTACGTTAATAATAAAGATAAGCAACAATTCAGTTCGCGAAACTAAAGAGATTCTTTGTTCGATTAAATAAAAGGTCGAAACAAACGCTAGCAGACAATTGCGAATTACATATAGCAATGCATGCCGTAAAGGCATTGAACGATTGAATCGTCGTAATAAAAAGGTTCCCGTTTAGTGAAACAACGACATAAACCCTGAGAGTTTTGGTGTATACCCCAAAACGAATTAATCGACTCAACAGAAGAAAACCAACTCTAAGTAAACTGATTGTTTATTCCGTAAAATTATCGTTTTTGAGTACTTTTTTTGTGCAGTTACGAATAACCAAATTAAATTAGAAAGCGTCCTTGTGTATTTTTTTTGTTCTTGTTTGGTAACGTTGCATTGTTCAAAATGAACGAACTGTGATGGGAGCTTGTGAAATTTCCAGTTTGATGTTGAATAAGTTATTTTGTTTTAAACAAAACACACAGTCTTATTCAATCATGATTTTTATGAATGTGTAAATAGTTTTTAAGCAAACTTTGGTATAATCTGCTTTCACTAGTACTGCCATTATATTTTATATTTTTGCGTTTGGATTTAGTAAAGAATGAGACTTTAGTGTAATTAATATTTGTAAGATACACTTGCATTTAAATAGAAAATCAAACGTCACTCGTGTTTCTCTTTTTATGAAGCGCTTTCTCTCCATTTACAAATTTAGAACGTTAAAAATTAAAAAAGATTTGGGTGGCGCCTAACAAAATCCCAAAATTGACTCGTGATAAGGACCTTTAGTCTACCATAAAAGTAAGTAAGAGACATTTTCTTAAACCTACCCCTTGCCGATGAGTGAGTTTGGCACTTGTTTTTTTCATTGCGTTACAAAAGGAACATGGTAATTAAAAAGTTTTGTGAGATTAAAATTAAAATAGTTAAAACTTACCATCTATATTCAAGATATCGAATATGTTAAATAATGGGATTTGAAGAAAGTCAGTAATAAATGAATCTTTAAAGTTCTTAAAGATTCTAACGGTTTGTAAATTTCAATATTTCTCTGACTCAAACTTAGCTTCAAAAACTAAATCTAACACTTGATCAGTTTCTAGGGTACCCCAAGTCGAAACAATATCAACATTCTTTGTTATAATTAGTTTAATTGCAGTAAACGAACTACAAGTAATTCAGGTGGGTTTGTTTATTAGTTTGATGTTGAAAGTATTTCAGAAAATTTTGTAAAGTCTGTAATGATGATATCAAGTATATAAATGTTAAAATTACTTAAACAAAATAAATCGTTGCAAGTCGGTAAGGGTTGAGAGAGTACAGCCTCAAAGTCGTCAACAAATAAAGTCACAGACGTATTAGAGGATCTGTAGACAATTAAAATATCACGCACTAGCTTCTCTTATATCTTTAACTTTACAAATTAAACTTTTATTATGCAAATCAGTAATGTAATCGTCGAATTATTCATTGACACTTTGAACACGTGGGAAAATTTATGCCGTTCTAAGGTGATGCTTTTTTTGGAACAAAATGTTCGTTAAATAATTTACGGCTTTATGAAATGTTTTATCATTTTCAGATAAATTAAAAGAACTGAGTATTTCCAAGCCTTTATCACCTATGCTATGCAACAAAAGAGAATTTTACGTTTATCCGAAGCACTTTCAAATTCACCGGCTGTTATAAAAAAATCAAACTTCTGATACCATTTTTCACGGTAATGAATTGTGATCTAAATCTAATTTTAGTTTACCAATAGATCTTACATAAGTTATTGGTACATAATTGCTTGAACTTGAAGCCATTTTTTTAAGATATCACTCCTGCGGTTTAACACACTTTAACTTTTAACACCTGACACCATAATTAAGCTTCGTCTTTATCAAACATACAAAAAAAAATTAATTTTCTTTTCTTCCTCCAAAAAATTACCAAGCTTTTATTAAATGCCACCGATTTCTACGATAAATACCGTTCTGAGTCTTGACTATATAAGAGCAAGGCTTTTCAGCTCTTTTCAAGATTTTTCTATAACATCTCAAGCCAGTAACCCATACAGAGTCATTAACATTAAAACAGTCTCTACTTTTAACATTATGTTGTCTATTATAGTTACGTGGTTGCTTATCCTTCCTACTATCTTCCTTCTCCAAAAATGATTTTGTATTTACAATAGGATTCAATTTGCTCAGAAGTACTAGAAAAATGGTTCTAATCTTTCGCGAAAATAACAGTTCAGCTGGACTAAAAACAGATTCTATTTGTGTATTTCTGTGTCACATTAAACCTAAATTAATGTCATCATTTTTTTTTAAGTAAATTCTTTGCAATTTTTACCGCTGCTTCTGCGCAACCATTAGACTGAGGGTAGTAAGGAGAGCTTGTGACATGTTTAAAATTATATTTATGTGAGAACTCTTTAAATTGATTTTGAAATTAACTACCGTTATTGGTTTGAACTACTTCTAAAAAACCCAGTCTTAAGAAAAGCCCTTTTATCTTGTTTATGACACTAATTTCAGTCTACACAAACCTTTTGTCAGGGTCTAGTTCACAATTAATTCCATACAAATTGTTCTTTTATATTAGTGCGTTCTTCAACGCATTTAGGACAATTACGTACTACACTTTCTATTTGAGATGAAAGAACTATCTACCAGATGGACATCTTTGCTCTGTCGCGACACTTAACGATGCCCTGATGGGGTATTAATATATGACTACTTTTGCAATAAATTCTCACTAAAAGTAAAAGTTAATCGCCGTTTAATTCAAGAGTTAGTTACACAACTTTTCCGTCGACCATACTTTGAAATTTTAATAAAATTATAATTTAATAATTTTAGAAAAGATATGCTATTGTGAACGCACTTTTAAAAGTACCGTTTTGTGAACTCACCACAATTTTTTAATTGTATAACATAACCTAACTTCATTGTTTCTACTTTTTTGTGAGCTTTGTATTTGATTATTATTTGCCTTTTCGTCTTTTGTATGGCTATTTGACAACAATATTTTAATTAAGGTCACTAAGTTGATAGAGAATTGAGGTACTAAATTCCAATTGTTGCGTCACCCCATAGTTTCCATCACAGCGAAACAAAGTGCATAAATCTTTTTTGTAAGAACGGATCGGTGCTTATTTAAAATAGTGGATGCACCTACAAAGACCGAAGCAGAAATGATTGACAATGTTTGATAAATGATACAACAAGCCCACGTACATCTCTACGATGCCTGTAAACAAGTTGAACTTTTGATAATGACTTCTCATATCATTACCAAACAAAAGATATTCATTCTATCGCTATTGTGTACCAGCTTAAGACTCTTTAACGATAAAGCTTCATTTCACTTTAATGTTATTTCACACAACATGCTGATGTAGAGTTAATAAAAAAAACATTTTCTTAAAGTGGTTCTGCTACACCTCCAAAAAATATTTTTAGGAGTCGGAATGTTTATGGGGCCATTCCTTTTTTGAACAATGAGTAAACAATATGAAGAACTGTTAAACAAAGTTTGATAATTGATACAAAAAGCTCAAGTACATCTCTACGTTGCCTGTAAACAAGTTGAACTTTTGATAATGACTTCTCATATCATTACCAAACAAAGATATTCATTCTATCGCTATTGTGTATTCCAGCTTAAGATTCTTTAACGATGAAGCTTCATTTCACTTTAATGTTATTTCACACAACATGCTCATGTAGAGTTAATAAAAAAACATTTTCTTAAAGTGGTTCCGCTACACCTCCAAAAGATATTTTTAGGAGTCGGAATGTTTATCGGGCTATTCCTTTTTTTGAATAATGAGTAAACAATATTAAAGAACTGTGTGAGACAAGAGTTTGTAAAATAGATGAGCTAAACATGGTTAAATGTTATTAAGTGTTATCATCGGAATGTTGTATACAGTACAAAAATGTCTCAGTTTGTGTGAACAAATTGAAGATTTATTACAACTGTAAATTAATGTTGATTTGTTATTATTAAAATTTGCTTTGGTACAAATTATGACACACTTTTTATTTACATTTTGAAATTGTATTTGATTGACAGATAAAATGGCAACTTTAGGTATACACGTGTATGCTTAGTTGCCTATACTCAAATCGTTCATTAATAGAAAATCGTTCATTAATAGGAGTCATTAATGAACGATTTTGTTTACGTTAATGTAAGTCATAAATGCACGGTCGACGGAAATAGTAATATACTGCTAGATTTGGAGGAATTTCATTTTATTGAGGCCATCTGTTGATGGAGTATTCTGTTAGTTTCTGACGAATAGGATCTAAAGATTGTTCTTTTGCAATTCTAGATAAATAGTAGTGTTTTTTAGGTGAGTTCTTTAGAATGAGTTTAACATAAAATAAAATAAAATTTTCTGAAGGATTTACAGTAAAATTAAATCCTGGTTGAGTACCTAGCTTGAGGAACTGCATTTTTTCCATTAGTTTTGTCTCCTTGCATTGTGGAAAATTTTCGATAAAATGAAGAATTAACGAAAAAAAAAAATATTTAATGAGGCCACTGTAATTGAGAATTCTTTACAACACTGCTGCAACCATGTTTCGTTATAAGCTTATTTCTAGATTCATTGGAAGCCTCAAAATAATCACTTTATTTTTATAAATCGATACAAATTATAACTGACGTTTTTCAACTTGCGTCAACAACTACTTGATTTATTTATTTAAATAATATTAGCTTTGACAAAGCCCTCACTAGAGACTAAACATCGGGATTTTTACACAAAGTTGAATTTAATCACTAAAATGCCGTTCTTATCATTGGATTATATTTTCCACTAGGTTTATCAACTTTTCGTAGCAATTAAACTTACATGAAAAAACTTTGTCTCTGTTTAGAAGCCATTAACCTATATCTAATTTTTAATTTTTGTTTTTGGAAATATTTGATATTACTGTAGTTACTCATTACATCCTATTACAGAATAGTTAACGTTTAATAAATCAATGAAAATGTAGGAAAGAAATATTAGTAATAATAATAAAATATTACAAATAGTTCATAGCTGTTGTAGCAATGATGAAAATTTTATTGTACTTATTATACAAATCCTTATGTACATGAAACAATTGAAATGGTGGATTAAATTTGGTATTATAGTGCATTTGCAGTGTTGCTTTTTTAGTAAACTTGATAATAAATTTCCTTTGTAACGACGTTACTCATCCATGACTTTAGAGTGTGCATATTATTTATGTTACTCATGTAATATTATACGTGTTTTATTCCTCACTACATATTTTGTTAAGTGATTAAATATTCTATGTTTATTTTGTATCAAAAAAGAAAGTGAAATTGTTCGTTACTTGAGAATCAATTGAATTAAGATGGTATGTAGCGTTTGCATTCATTTCAGTCAGCTTTTTATTTTCTTGGCTTAATTGCTTATGGGATTCTATAACTTTATTCCATTTGTTTTAAGCTATTTTGGTATGAGACGACATTATCTAGTAATGGAAACGTTTATTCAAAGTTTCTAATCAAATTTTGCATAAAAGGGTCATTTTCGTTTGGAATTATTGTAACGCTTTCTATAACATTTTCAAACTACTCGTCATGTAAATATAAAATGCCAATTTAATTTAGAAAATCTATGATTTTATAAGTACAGCATGTATAAACCCAAAATAATATTTCTAAATCTTTATTGTTACATTACAATTAAAAATAAGAACAAATATTTCGAAAATCATATTATAGAAAATATAATTCATGTAATGGATACAGGCTGCATTTCCACGTTGGAGGGCAAGCTGATCATTTCAATGAAATATTGAGGCGACAATCCCCAGTCACAGAAATCAATCGTTTTCCTAAATCATCAACAAAACCTTTGGCAGTTTCGCAAAGAGGTCCAATCGACTCAATCGCAAATTGTAAAATATATAATCTTCGCAAATTTGTCGGTAAATGCTTATTTTTCTAAGGGCAGCCTTTTCAGCAACACGGCCAGGTTGTTTTGCAACGACGTTTACATATGAGTCAACCATTATGTCTGAGCAAGTAACATCCCACACTAAGCGCTTTCCCTCTCTTACCGTCATCTCTAAACAATCCTGTAGTTTCTTAAGTACGTGGAATGCAACTGAACTTAAACTTTGTTTCAATAATTCATTTATTGTCATGACGGGACCAACGTCTTGCACTTTTCGAGCGCGATAAGTTGTAAAGGCCACTTTTATTCACTTGCTGGTCACATACACATTGATGTGGAACGCAGGCATTACATCCGAGACGAACGGCAATTAAAATGCGAAAGACATTGTTGCCTAGTAGAGTTCCCACATTCCTTTTTTCGGCATCGGTGTAAAAATTGATATCAGTAATATCCATAATTTGGGGGTACATTAAACAGGATAAATCAAAGGTACTACTTGAAAATGCTAAAAAAGCTTGAAAACCTATATCGGAAATCTTCCAAACTCCTAAACTTCCATTTTTAATTAGCAAAGTGGCTTGATTCCACTGGTCAGTGTCAAATCTTGTTTTGGTAATTTTCTCTATCGTCAGTTTGTTTAAATAATTCAATTTATCAATAACATCAGGAAAAAGCCATGAAAGAGCTGTTCGAAGGAGATAAGTCATTTTTGGGACTGCGAGACGGTTTTAGAAGAAAGTAATCAATGTGGGATTTAAAATGTTCTAATTCCTTACACTTATCCTTCAAAATCTTCCTCCCTGCTTCCTTGGTTAGTGGAGATTCTATCAGAGTCAAGTCCTCAGAAGAGAGAATTCTTATTCCGGGAGAAAAAAAGTTTAACTCAGAAACATGTGATCTGTCATCATCTGAACAACAATATAGTTTACATTTAGACGAGTTGATTTCCAGACTCAATTTCTTTGACTTAGAAATATTTTTTTAAAAAGTCAAGCAAAACATTCTTCGGTTCTCTACAAAGAGTTACATCAAAATAGAATAATTGAAATTCTGACTCCAACTTCTTAATGATAATGTATGAATGTAAGCTTTCGCGGCTGTTGTCACTAAGATTATTATCTTCCGGGTTGAGCCGTGTTCATCCTTCCTTCCTACGTTCTCTGCTTGACGTTTCGCTAACCATGCTGTTAGCTTCTTAAAAGTTACTCTAAAAGACTGATGTTGTTGTCTTCTGCTCCTCGTTATATACATATGTTCCGTTACGGTTGGTTGAGGTCGATCAGTGACTGGTGGTTGGTTTTCGATGGTTGGTTGATCTTCTGTTTGGTATCGACTAATTTTGTGGC
Organism: Abscondita cerata; assembly: GCA_030710515.1. Lineage (NCBI taxonomy): Eukaryota > Metazoa > Arthropoda > Insecta > Coleoptera > Lampyridae > Abscondita > Abscondita cerata. The sequence continues at coordinate 61,010 of JALBCR010000796.1, read as the reverse complement.
GACATTTGTTTTTTTTGTTTTTGTGAAGAGTTAGTTTCCACGTGTTGCTTAATCGGTAACCATCTTCTCGATTGAAGTTGTTTTATTTTTCATAATTTCTAAGGATTCTCTGATTATCCTTGATAGTAGTTGTTAGTCCTTGATAGAACTTTAGCTTCCTCGAAGTTGATGATGTGTTTTCGCCAAAAAATAGTTTAGTATAAGTAGAATAACATTGATATAAAAACTGTAAAACCTTGCAGTCTTTTCCTGTACAACCTTCAAAAGACAGTTTCTTTCCACACAATCTAATGCATTCTGGTACTCGACTTTAAGATGTACTTTTGAGCTTCCTTTGTTGATATCCAGAAATGAACGGACTGAATGTACAATTAACTCGCAACCGTCTTTCGTAGCAAACCCTAACTGAAAGGGCCTGAAGTAATTCACATTTCGTCTGCATAAGTTTTACAAACAAGTTCTGCGATGAATTGTTCTAACAGCTATAGGCCGAATTCCACCATCCTAATTGTATAACGCAGAGAGACTAGTTTCATACAAAATAGGAAGAATTGCCTGATTTACTCTTCCAAGGTGCAAAAAATTACTCAACTCAATCAAAGACTTTAGAAGATCAGTTGCAGCTGGGCCATTGAAAGTTTGAATCAAACCCTTTAAATTGTGAGCACGTAGGCCATCTATCCCACCCGCAGAACAATTATGAAAACTAGAAACTTCAACAATTATCATTTGCAAATTTTCTTGGCCTAAAGAAGGATCTTGAGGAAAATGTAATTCACGACCCGGAGATGGATGATTCTTTTCAGATCCTCAAGAATAAAAATGTCTTGGGGAAACAAACTATCTAAAGATGATCATCTGTACGGGACTTTGTTTTTCTTTGCACATATTGCAATACCAAGGCTCGTCTAGATGGTTACCAAGTTGAGAAAATGTAGATTATTGCATTATTTACCATTTTAGCAGGTTTTTTACTTTTATTATTAAAACTTAATTTTAGTACACGGAGCTTTGATGTTGCCTTTAAAAAGTATATTTATTCGAAATCAGTTTTTAAAATTCTTTTAGGTCTTTTAGTGGCTACTATTTAAAAATATTTTAAATATTTTTTTATTCTGAATCTACCTGAAAAAATATGGTAATTTTATGTATACGAGTCTTACTCAAGAACTGATACTTTTGAGATATCGGTTTTAAACAATTTCTTGGGTCAATATTGGCTTTCAGATATTTCAGATTTTTGGTTATTATTTTAAACATCAAACTAAAATTTTGTTTATACTTAGGGCGGTAACGACCTTACGTGTCCATGGTTTAAAAGTTGGTATTGGTGATACAGGGTATGAGAAAAAATGTCAAATTTTGTAATAAAAAATGAGGAATAACTTGATTAAAACAAAAGGAACGCCCAGTGAAATTTGTATTTTTATCACAAATACGCGTTTCATTAAAACAACTCAAAATTATAAAATAGATCATCGAAATTAGAACAAAATGGCTGGACAGATTATTTTAGATAACCGAAAGGAATACCTGAATAAACTGGAAATGTCAAATACGAGAAGAACTCCTAATAAACGTGTCAGTATTCAAAATCTGTTTTTGTCGGATATTGATATGGTGTTGTACGCGATAAGGATGGCATTTGTTTTTGTACCACTTTATTTACAAGAATCTTCAAAGTCCAAAACTTTGTTTGCTATTTATTGTATTTTAAAGATATGATTGTCAATTGCTGATAACTATAACAATGTTAAATTGCATATTCTTTTCAGTACAAACATGTGTCCTAATATTTTTCTAGTAGTTGGGAATTGTAATTTTTTAATCTCAGCTCGAGTTTTCCAATAAACAACTTTCATTTAATTTTCCGGTGGAATAAACTATACAAACTGTCGAAAACTCACTCATTTAATACAATAAAATTGTGATAGATTGAACAACAACAAACCTAACCGTGACAACAATAAACGTTTGACGTTTGCTTTTTATTACCTATTAATTTGTCGATGATAATTTTCGATAAAAATTAGTTTCTCGGCTAACTGGATTTTTGGTAGACAAACAGTATAGCAAAATTGTAGAGATTCTACATTGATCTGGCAAAAATTTACAAGGTGTTCCATTTGGTTTTATTACATTATTCTTCATTTTCGATTACAAAGTTTCACATATTTTTGCTCATGCGCTGTATAACCGATTCCAACTTTTAAATGATGGACAGTTAGGGTAATTACTGCCCTAAACTTGAATAAAATTTGATTTTGATACTTCAAATAATACCCAAAAAAATGTGAAATATGTGAAAACCGATATTGACCTAATCAAGTATTTAAAATCAATATTTCAAATAGTATTGTTTTTGAGTAAAACTTGTATACATAAAATCACAATAGTTTTCCACGTAGATTCAGAATAAAAAACAAAAAACTTATGTTTCCTTTTAAAATGTCAAAGTTGACAGAAGCGGTTTAAGAAAGTGAGACATCCTGTATAATTAAAAATATTTTTAAATTGTAGCCACTGAGAAACCTAAAAGAATGGTCCAAACCGAGTATGAAAAAAAATTAATTTTTAAAGCTAATATCAAAGGAACGCGTACAACAAGAACAAGTTTTATATTTCTTGTATGCATTTTCGTTTTTCTTTCAATTGCCTCGTAATATTTCAATGTTCTATACTATTAGATAATAGTAGGTGTAAAGTAAATAGTTTACACTCAAAGTTTTACAATTATAGGTTCAATTTGGACTAAACTGATTAATATAATACAGGTTCATTGATGGTCGATGGTAGGTTAGATGTTTATGAAAAACGGGGCATAGGAGTAATTTGAAAGTTTGGTTATTGCCATAAATAGACACGGTCTATTTTTTCTAAAATATATTTATTTTGGCGGTGTTGCCGTTTCTACTCAAAAAATAGTAACAACTTGTTAGTTTTAAATGAAACACCCTATATATTATTTAATTTGTAGAATCGCAATTTCTTACTGATAATTTTTTCTGAATAGTTTCCTATACCTATTGTTACAATTTTACATCAGATTTATGCCGCTTAGGGCCGGTTGTATAATGTACGTTTGACTACAGATTGAGATTGAACTGACGGTTGATTGTAGAATTCCGTTGTATAAAGTCAGGTTGGCATAAAACCGAAGGTTGAATTGATGGTTTCGTCAACCGACACTGCGAGTAGCAATTGACGTATTCAACCGACGGTTGAAGCAATTTCAGGTTTATAGGTTACTTCCATGTACGTCATCAATATGGCGTTTATCAGCATTATCTGGGAGGGCAACAATAGATATTCTTGCCATTCTCTTACTAACAACTACCATGTATTGCTCGTGATGTGACAACATTTTTAACGAAATAAATTTTAAGCCGTTACTTATTTTAGGCAAGGTAAGCATTACTTATGCTTTTACTATAAAATCTTATTAACCGAGTTATTTATCACCTTTTGAAAGTCAATGAAGTCAATATTTTTACTCTGTATACTGAATAAAATTAGTTATAATTCTATCAAGTATTATTACTTTTCATTTAGGTTCTCCATTCTGAGAGATTAAATGATACACCATTAAAACTTTGGGTTATTTTGGGAAATACAGGAAAATAGAAGCTGCACATTGTGATTGCAAAGCAGGATTAGGCGAAGTATGTACTCACATTGCAGCTATTCTATACGCACTGTTGAAAGAAAACCGATGGAATCAGTTACTGACAGATTGGCCTATTGGATTGCATCTAGGAATGTGAATATGCATTTGTCAGTTGATGAAATTGATTTTACTTCACCAACAGTACTATGGAAAAACTTGTCAAAAATTAAAACACAAGTAGCTAGCGTTAGTAAATCCAAATCACCGCTGTCACAAAAGGATGTAATTCACTTTCTTAAAGAGTACAAAGATGCAGGGTGCAAATCAGCACTTCACTTAATATTAAAGCCATTTACAGAAGAAATTGTTAATACAGGTATTGTATATCTAGTTAAAGTTGTAATTTAAAATGACTTTCATCCAGTCATCATCTTTTGGTAAATGTTTCAGTAAGATAAAATTGACAAATAGTAAATAACTTTTTACAAAAGTGGTGGTCGGTGGCATCAACACTACTTAAGCTTTAGGGATGCTAAAAAGAATCATTATGTTTTTAACAATATGTATACAAGTTTTAAGCATTGATTAAGTTTAAGATGTGTTGGTGCAACTGGGCGGCTAAATGAAAATCATTTAAAATTACTGAGAATGTACATTGTGTTAAAAACTTGTGTGATTATGCTAACATATCGACAAAGATAAGCAGGTTCCACTAGTACTAGTACACAATTTACATCTCCACATCAGCCAATGGAAACTGATCATGATGTAGAAGAGTTCCTACAAGCCCTGGAAAATAACCTTAGGAGTTCTCCAATGTCCTTAAATTTCCCATTTGTACATTTAGATCCACATACATCTAACTATTATAAGACAAATATAGAATTATCTACTTCTGATGCCCTAGATATCGCTAAAAGGACAATATCCCAAAGTAATGCCGAGTGGAGATTTCATAGAAGGTGTAGGATCACTGCTTCCGTGTGTTACCATCTGTACACATATTGTAACAATCGAAATCCCAACTGGAACCGAAAACTTAATGCTTATATAAACCCAACATTCAAAGGGAACAAAGATACTGAGTATGGCAAACGATTTGAGGGTGCTGCTCAGATGGCCTATGAGAAACAATTTGGACTAATTTATAAGATAGGACTCATTATCAACCCATCATTACCATGGCTAGCATGTAGTCCAGATGGTTTAAAGATGTGTAATGGATGTATTTATAAATTAATTGAATTTAAGTGTCCTGTATTAGGTAGTCGACTAGGAATAACGGAATTAATGTGTAATTTAAGTTACATTAAGGTCGATAGAACAAGGCAATTTCCTTTTTTTAAATACGAAACACTCCTACTTTGCACAAGTTCAGTTAGGGATGACTATCCTAAAATTGGATGTTTGTGATTTTGTAATCTACAGTTCATTTGATAATAAGGTATGTGTTATTCAGATTGAAATAGACGAGAATTTTGTTACCGATTTATTACAAAATTACATTTTGTGTATTTTAATTATTATTTAAATAAACTAACAATTTAAGAATAATTTTTTGAAGACTGCTTTTGTTATTTATTTTTAAAAGATGTGTTTCGATGACTAAATTATGTAACCACTGATGGACATAAATTTGTTAGTGCACATGTAACAGTTAAAATCTCATCAATTACAGGTATATTCAAATCGATATTCCGTTTTTTAATGTTTTTATAGGTAATAAATTATGTAATATCCTATATTTTCTACGTACTGAACCGATAACTCTTTCGACATGAATCCTTACATTAGACAGTCGTCTAGATGATTCAACTTGTAATGGATCCAATTGTTTTTATTACGCATGAAATCTGGAACTTTCACTTCAGCTAAACGCATTCTCACACAATCTGTGATCAAAAAACCTCTATCTGCTAACACTAAGTCACCAGGTAGAAGAAAATCTAAAATTCCACATTTTTCTGTAATCATTTTGTCTGTGTTGCGTCCACCATAAGCCTGAGAAATAAACGAAATCGCTCCTTGAGGACAAATACCTATTAATACTTTAATTGTGTTGGTGTGTTTGTAGTTCGACCATGTGGCTGCTTGCGCTTTTAAGTTGGAGGATCTTTCAATTTTCACCTCAAAGCAGTCTATTATCACGGTAACCTTATTTCCAAAATTCTTTTTAAAGCAGTCGGGCATTGTGGAAATCAACTCATCTCGCTCAGGCCAAATAATAAAGCTCTTTAAATGTATATATAAAATATGTAAGCACTTATAAAAAATTCTGGATGCAGTTTGAATGCTTATATTGAAGCGGTAGGCAAGGTCAGTAAAATTCAGATCTAAACGCAGATGCATTAAAGTAACAATACATTGCTGAAACTTTGACATGCACTTGATGTCGGTGATTGCATGTTCAATTAAATTGAAAATTTTCATTAATGCAGTTGTCGATTGCAGCCCTGTATAAAATTTTGTTTTTCTATCATTGCCTTCAAATGTGGCTTCAGTAATTGAAAGAGAGTTAAGTTTTCCTTGAAGAGCATAAAGTTGTTGATTTAGATATTGAATTTGTAAAGATAACTCTTCAAAATGTGTCATATTCTCACTAGTTATATTTGTTTGCACTTCTTTGTCTGTGTCACTTGTATGTACTATATTGTTTTCAGTTTGGACGTTGCTTTTTGTATCTTCACACTCGATGGGTTTTTGTAAATCAGTTTCAACATTTCCCTGTAACAGAACTTTATCACTTATATGGCCTTGACATCACATAATATTGTTCATTGCTTTTATTAATCACAAATGTTTATAGAAAACAAAGCATATGGTAAATTATTAAAAATTTCATAAACCTTTCTACTTATAAATTGGTAGTATAGTAATTTACTTACTGAATAAAACTTGAGCTTATAAAAATTAACAATAAAAACACTAATACCGTACCTGTTTTACAGCAATTCGTTTCCTCAATGTCCTTTGTTGCAACCGTTTATATCGTGACCCTTCTGAATTTGCACTACGTTTATAGCCCATTTTACATGTGGTACGTAATCTGGGTTCGTAGTGTCTTCGAATGCAGCTGGTTTTCCTGAAAATATTGTTTATTACAGCTATTAATTATTTTACTTTATGAAACAAACCTGACAGGAAATGATCCGAGCATATTCGCAAATATTTAATTTTTGTGTCAGTCAGATCATCACGATGCAATGATTGTATCCACGCCGTACGTCTTTCAATTCTTCCTTGCAAAATGCGTCCTCGATTATCTTTATCTGAAGGTATCAAATAATACTTTTTTTCCAATCCCTCTTACTATTATTGGCACAACCAACAACTGCACAATTGTGTGGCACTAAAATTGTTTAACAACGTATTACCATTGTATTACAAACAGAATTTTTTTAATATACTTATGTTGTACAACTTTGAAAGCAAATACAAATTATACTTAATTACTTTTTATAATAATCTCGTTATGTAGATGTTAAATAAACTCCAAATGTTCTTTACACTGTATCGTATACGATATGCACAATTCACGCTTTGTTTGCCTCCAGATCAGCTGTTATTGTCAACCCCACCACTAACTCTGACGTCACGTGGAAGAAACCTATTACGCGCGCATAATAAATAGGCATAACATAAAGTTCGTATTTTTTTATTTGCGACGATTGAGCGATTTTGTGATAAATATGGACTCAAACTCTAGCTCTAACTCTAGCTCGAGCAGTTCTGATGACACTGACTGGGGTATTAATGATAATGATGAACCCTTATTATTAAATAGAAGCAGTACATCTTCTGATTCGGAAGAAGAATTAGAGTTAATAAATAGAATTAGGATTCCGCGTACTTTTCGTGTGCGCCCTGATAATTTTAACAGATGGTCAGATGTAGAATTTTCCGTTAGGTATCGTCTGCAAAAAGCAACAGTAGTTAGTTTGTTAACGTCAATTGAAGGTTACTTGGCGCATACAACTAATAGGTTCATAGTGGTTAAAATTTATGAAACCAATATTACTCACATTTTTGTAGAGACCATGCCGTGTCACCAATGAACCAACTTCTATTAACATTGAGATTGTATGCATCAGGAAATATGTTGATTGCAGTAGGCGACTTTAGCGGTGTAGATAAATCCACCGCAAGTAGAATTGTACAAAAGTAACTAACAGTATTTTACATTTGTGCAGGTTGTACATCTATATGCCTCGAAACGATGAGGAAATGTCAAAAAATAGAATCGGTTTTATAGTATTGCCAGATTCCCTAAAATCATAGGAGCAATAGATTGTACCCATATCAGGATACAATCACCAGGTAAAACTGTTCATGAAGGTTTTGCTCTAGTGTTAATTATTACTATTATGTTTAGGTGGGGACAATGCTGAATATTTCAGAAATAGAAAGAGATATTTTTCATTAAATATTCAAGTCATTGGAGATGCTTCGCTTCGTATTTTGGATATTGTTGCAAGGTGGCCTGGATCAACTCACGATCAAACAATCTTCAATAATTCGCAAGTACATGCCCGTTTTGAGAGAAATGAATTTAATGACAACATCATTTTGGGTGATTCAGGTTATGCACTGCAGAAGTATTTAATTACTCCCTTGCTACATCCTTCAACACCTATTGAACAGTTGTTTAACGAATCCCAAATCAGAAGCAGGAATCCAATTAAAAGATTATTTGGGGTATGGAAGCGACGGTTTCCAATTTTAAGTAATGGAATCCGATTAAAATTAGAAACTTCACAATCAGTAGTTGTGGCATGTGCAGTGTTACATAATTTAGCAAAGTCTCGCAATGAAGAAGAACCATTAATAGATCCTGAGGTAATTGTACCTCCTGAGGATATTGAAATTCCTGATATAACAGCACCTGATGCTGGCCCGCAACACAATTTTCGACAAACATTTATTAATTATTTTGCTGCCTTACATTAAGAATACATTTATTTTAAATAATGACAAATATTACTACTAATTTTCAATCGATTTTTTAAATTTGCAATTTTTAAAGACTTTCTCTCGATATTTTGTAGATGCAATTTTTCATTTAATAAACGCTGCCCTTCTAAACGTTCCTTATGTAACTCTTCGTTACGTTGATCTTCTTTAATAATAGTTTATACTTCAGTGACAATAGTTCAGATTTGGCAATTGTTACTTCTTGTAAAGCCTTTGTAGATGTTGAACCATCTACAAAATAATTACCGATGAACATTTAAAATACACTTGTAACAACACAAACCTTGTTTTGTTTCTATATTTTTTTGTTCTAAGTATTTTTTGTTTTTTAGCCTTTAATAGTGCAGGACTATATGTACTCCAATCTATAACATTTATTATATTAAAATACAAGAAGATGTAATAGACAGTTAAGTACCATTTATTTGTATATCAGTTTCCACCACTTGTGTGTTGTTAGCAACAATATCATCAACCTGTAAATATTATATAAAATTGTGAAATTTAAAACTTAATATTTACATTAGTGATAGTGCATGGTTTTTCTGTTCTATCTGTAATTTTTACATCACCAGTGGCAGGTGGTAGATCATGCGGTGGCTCACATTGAAATATTGAATTATCTTCATATGGTATTGTATTTGTATTAATTTCATTAGTTGCTAATGCTGTAATTTAAACAATGAAAGAACTGAACGAAGTAAATATTTTCAAAAACTTCTCTTACATATAACACTATCGCTATCTCCCAGTCGAGGCTCCATTCCTTGTACGGAGAGATTTATAATAGCCTTAATTTTTTCATAAATGTCCCTTATGACACGTCTAATGTCATCCTCAACAGGGCCACCCCCTGTCCTATATAGATTCTGCCTTTGCCTCGCAAAATAGCGCCTAGTTTCTTTCTTTAAATTGTCATACTTAGTACGCAACTGCTCTACTGTCCTCGGTTCGGTAGCACCGCTACTAAATTCTTCACATATTTTGTTCCAAACGGCATCCTGTAATATAGAATGTAGTAATTTAATCACATTAAAACATTACGTATCTTTTACCTTTTCTTTCCACGTATATACATCTGTTTTTTACACTCCACTGTATTCTTATATTTATAAACTAAATTTACTAATGTACACACATCACTATCGGTGAAAACCACCCGTTTTGAATTAGTTTTTGATTTCAAAGCCATATTTTACGAAAACACAGAAAAATAACAGTAATATCAAGAATTAACAACAATAATATTAACAAGAACCAATAACAATAATATTAACAAAACTAATAACAATAATATTAACAAAAACAACGATAAAACACAGAGAAAAATTTGGAGGTTATATAAATCAGCGAACTACGAACGAACGAACCAGCTACAAACTATTTGGATTGGCTGTAAGAAAATACCACTTATACCAACTTATTATAAAAATTTTTCAACCGAAGGTTAGTTCATCGTAGTTGAACTGGCGGTTATACAACACAAGTCATAGTCAACCGTCGGTTGACTGTGAACCGGGGGTTGTTCAACCTTCGGTCAACTGTAGGATTTATACAACTGACCCTTAATTATAGATACGGCAGATACGTTGTTCTTTTGTTTTCATAATGTCAGTTGTTATTACCTTTTATTATTATTTAAATATATTTGACCCAAGTATTGAGCATATTCCTTTTGCGCTACAGTTATTCTCCTAAGTGCCACAACATCTATCTAGACCGGTTTTCCAGATAGTAATTATTTTAGGTTATTTTTTTTTTAAATATGATGGCACCAACATTTAAATTTTGTTGCTATTTGAACTCATATAAGACTGAAATTTTAGGTGCAGTTTGCTAAAGCCTTGTATTTAACAGCTACCTAAATAAATTTATTTTATTTTATACAGGGCGGTTTAAAATTAATGATTTTGACGTGACATACAAAAAAGGTCAAAACTTTAGACAATTAAAACGCCTTTAAGTTGATATAGCATAGTGATATAGTTCAACTCTTCAACTTTTCGAAATAATCGCATTAATTATTAAAAATCACATTGTCTTCACATAATTTGTATTAGTTAGCCATAGAACTGAAATTTTAGATGCACTTCGACGGTTGTCAAACTCAGTGAATAATTGAGCAATTGTCAAATCACATGGCGTTCCATGGCTATTACTATTGAGCGATGATATTTGGCATTAGGTAAGTGCTCTTTAAAACGAGTTTTAATAGGTGTCTTGGTTTGCCCTATATATACTTGATTACAGTCTTTACAATTTATTTTATATATTACCGATTTATCACACATTTTTATTGGGTCTTTCGGATTGCTTAAAAGATTTTGCAAGTTGTTACTACTACAGATTACTATTTTATAATAAAATTTTGAAAATATTTTTTGAAGACCTTTTGTGCATGTGGGATAATTTGCTAATTTATTATCTTATCTATTTTGCTATTACTAGTTCCTAACGTTGTAATGTTCCTAATGTTTAAATTATGTTTTCTAATTATGTTTGTGACAATTAATTCTTGAAAACCATTGTATGATGCAATCTGCTTAATATTTTGCAGTTCTTTTTCTAAGTTTTGTTTTGACAATGGGAATTCTAATAATCTGTGAATCAAAAAGTTGAATGATGCAAGTTTATGTTGCATACTATGGTTGGAATCATTTGTTATAAACCTCATAGTGTTAGTGTCTTTACAATAAATATCTATATCTAGTTTGTTACCATTTCTTGTCACTAAAGTGTCTAAGAAAGGTAACTTAAGGTTTGTTTCTGTTTCATAGGTAAACTTCATTGTCTCAAATTTTGAATTTAAAATTTCTACAAATTGCTGAGAGCTGTAAACTTTAGTGTCAATGAATGCAAAAACATCATCTACATATTTAAACAAAATTTTAGAAAAATAATTTAAATTATTTTTTAAATCAGTTTCAAATTTACCCATAAACAAGTTAGCCATAAACGGGAATAAGCTGTTACCCATTATTGTACCATGACTTTATTGATAAATATTATTGTTAATTTGGAAGTAGGTTTGACTCATACATAATCTTGCTAATTAAATAAAATTATCTACTTCTAAATTGTCTAAATGATTTTGGTATAACATTACTTTCAAATAATCTAAAGTGACATCTATCGGAACGGTTGGAAACAATTAACAAGCATCGATTGAAACTAAAACTTTGTTCTAAGTCAGCTCAGCTCAGTACATTTTCATGACCATCATGACTATCATCAAGATCACATTCAACGACACATTTAACAGAAAACGATCATGATGGACATTTAAATTAAATTTGTTTATGGACATTAGACAATTATTATTAACAGACTATAATGTTATAAAACAGCATTAACTGATTAAATAATGTATGCATTTTTTGTTTTAAAATCTTTTCCTACCATAGGATACCCTTATACCATTCGAAAGACAACTTTCTGTTGACGTTATGAATTAATAAAATAAATAGTATTCCATTTAAAATAAGGGGTGATACTATATAATAAATGATCTAATAGTTAGCCTGTAAATTGTGAACACCATATAAAGAGACGTTTAAAATTTAATCATGGAGTACATTCATCTAACTAGTTAAACGTAAAAGTAAATTTGTTGTGATTTCTTAGATTATAAGATATTTTTTTAATCCTTCATATTTTAAGAAAAGTCGACGTAACTCTGAACACTGTATTTAGGTATAAGAAACCTTCATAAAAGTATACTTTATTTTTTACGAAAAATCAAAAACACAATAAAATTTATCAAACTGCAAACTACTAGAATGACAAAACTTGTAAAACTTTTATAGTTTTGCTATATATCCCGTCCCGGTGGAGGTGGGGTGATTAACCCTTAGTTTGTGTATGAGACTTTGTTTGTAATAAATAATATAAAAAACTCACCTTATCTTAATACAAGTTGACTAAACTAAGAGATTTCTCTCGTTTTCTTACTACCTCCTGTCTACGTTATGACATGACCAAATCAAAAACTCTTTTCACAGAAAAAGATAAAAAACATATATGTTATAGAAAAAATCTGTTCTCTAAAATGTTACCTAATTTATAATTGACCTTAACATTTGGGTAGTACCTTAAAAACATTTTAACAATGAGTTTAAGCTGCTGGGAAAAAATAAACGTGTAACGTAACCGTTTAGACCACTGTTTAAACGAAGTTAAATCGTAGGTATCTGTTTTCATACCCGTTTCCTCAAAACAAATGACTAGCATATTATTTTAAACTAAATAGACATGCTCAAAAAGGAAGAAAAGCAAACTGCCGATTTAACAAAAATAGTTCAAATAAAAGTTACAGACAGTAAAATATCCAACAATTTCCTTATCTATTTTTTGTATACTAGATATTCTTAAAGATCCTGTTAAAAATATATATGTCCTCATGCAATGGCTGTGCTGTTATATTTTATGTTCTTATTCACATTCTATAATGTTTATGAATACTAAGGTCAGTAAAAGTTGGCATGTTTAAGTTTATAGAGGTTTTCTTAAATCTTGAAGCAAATGCATTGCGAAGATGAACCAATCCATAATTGCATACGCTTTCGTCACTACACTATACAGGTTTATACTTACCTTCTAGGGCCACCATACATAAACACCTTCATACATCACAATCCAATGTTAAAATTTTTGGTATAGAAACCGCTGCGTAACTCTTTATCTTGGAGATAAAATGTGGAGATAAATTCGTTAGGCAAGTGGTTTTCGCTAGTGCCTTTAATGAATTTCTTGATCCATACACTTCAGAAAGTTTCGTAAAAATAAATAATAATTCCTCATCAAAATTGTCCTAAAAACGGGGTAATTGGGGAATGATCGCGCAAACGGAAAAACCACATAGGCTTTGCTGAATATAAACCTGAGTTTGCCGGATTCTGACTTCCCAGGAACCTCTTCATAATTTTTTGATCGACTATAACTAACGATGCCGTACTCGTACAAAAGATCCAGACTAATCGTTTTGCGGAAGATTATGCGCGTACCAATTTTAGACCTCTTGACCGAACACGAAAAATCGATATTTTTCGAGGTATAAGTTCGAAAATCAGTTTTTTAGAGACAAATAGAAATTTGCTTGGATTGGTAGAAATCCACGAGTCCAGGAGTCTCTAAAACACATCTATTTTATTCTGTTTTTGACACTCGACATTTTTAGTCTAATCGCGTGAATTAAATAGACTGAAATTTATCGAGTTATGGCATTGCAAATGGAAACATCTTTAAAATTTTCCTTCAGTGGCCCATTCCACCGGGAAAAAACGACGGAATTCCACGTTAATGCACTAAGATTGCACGGTTTTTTGCGGACAACAATTTTGGTCCTATTTCTATTTTTAAAATTGCCTTTCGTGTGTAGAAGCGTTTATACCGGGTGAGTTTTTTATGTTTAGTAAAGGGATCTCAAAACTAATACAGATAGAGAAACAATTAAATGGGGAAAGAATTGTATTTTTACGAGATCACTAAAATGTGCCATTCGTTCTTTCAAAGAAATGCACGGCTAACTAGATATTTCGAAAAATAAGTTTTTTGGTAAATTCGTTTGGTGTATGTTGCTTTGTTATTATTGACTTTACAAAAAATTTATAGAGGAAAAACTTTTAGGTATTTTTGTGATAAATAATAAAGTTTTTGAGTTATCACACAAACTTCCGTTTTTTCTAATGGACCATAGTCGGCTATGACTATAATAAAGATGCATTTTCAACGATTCTAATGTCACAGTTATTTTTATAAATAAACAAATTAAAACCAATTTTAGTGTAATTTTTCTATACTGCTAGGAGAGTATGCTGTGGAAACAATATACAACGTAAACGTCAATTATTAGCAAGTGAAAATCACTTATAGTTTCTATTTGTGTTGGTTAAAGTGTTTGAAACCATCAATATGAATTTCTCTAATGAAGAAAACCGTAACATGATAGAGTGTTATATTTTGTGTCATAAAAATGCTGTACAATCTGCACAACAATTTCGAGCTCTATTTTGATCGTCGACAGCTTTCTCTACCTACCTATAAAAGACTTCTGTAGATGAAAAAACATTACAAGGAGTATTCATGGAGAGGCAGAGGTAAATGTACTAGCATGTGTACTACAATTTCGATTTCAACTCGAAAATTTAAACTGAAGCAGGCATGTCACAACGTACAGTTTTACGAATACTAAAAAATAAGTATCACCCATATAAATTACCAGTTACGCAAACATTACATCCAGGTGATTTCAATAAACGCATTGAGTATTGTACCTGGATTACTAACATATATGGAGCTGACTCACAGTTTAAATTTAAAGTTTTGTGGACGGATGAAACGCAATTTACCAACTGCATCATGTTTAACAATCATAATCTGCATTTATGGATGCAAGAAAATCCGCGTCACGTTGAACAGAGAAGACTTCAAGTAAGATTTGGATTTAATGTTTGATGGTACACTGACACGTGACCGTTAGCTTCATTTTTTACAAAACGATTTTGATAACATGT
The DNA here is from genome assembly GCA_030710515.1 of Abscondita cerata. Lineage (NCBI taxonomy): Eukaryota > Metazoa > Arthropoda > Insecta > Coleoptera > Lampyridae > Abscondita > Abscondita cerata. The sequence goes on along the minus strand of JALBCR010000796.1, from coordinate 45,920 downwards.
TAGACGAATTACCCTTCCACACACGTGGTATGCTCCAATGGTTTCAGCACGATGGGGCACCACCACACAATCAGGTAACGGTGCGAAATCATTTGAATCAAACATTCCTAACTCATGGATAGAACGAAACGCGTCCGTTGCTTGGCCACCTTGATTTATGGGGAACCCCGCAGAAGATGATCTTAGGAATGCTGTTCTAGAAACTTTTGCTAATATTGATGCACCTTCCGTTCGAAAAGTTACAAATTCTGTTTAAAACGGTGTACTATGTGCATTAACTAAAACGGTAGATTTTTGAAAACATACTGACTTAAACACGATACACAATAAAATCAGTTACGTTGCTTTGCTGCCTTCTTTATATTTTATTTAGATCCTAAGTTTCGTTGTTGTTTTTTAATTTATCGTTTACAGGTTTTTTGTTTGCTTGTTGTTGGTCACGGATATTAACATTACTCTTCATTAAAAAACTCACAAAAATTTAATTGTGGCTTCTCAATTAATAATTGGGCCTTCTTTTAGGAGTTTGGCTTTGTAGGATTTCATTACATGTTAGTTCTTCCAAATAAAACCTTTGTACTTTTACCATTATGACGTTATTTTTGTTAATTTATTAATTGTATTCTACTTAGATTTAGTATTAATGTAGATGCTTACTGGATTTGTTGATAAGAGCTGTCATCCAGTCGACCATTATCTTTAAATGCCTCGATAGAGACCTGACTTTTTCGGTCAAAACCTCGGCAAACAAAAAGTCTATGGTTATAGATTGATGACCCATCCTACAAAGCCAAACACTTTTAAGAATGTAAACTCGCAAGAATTTGTTATTGTTGTTATTATTAGTATGTTTCTGGAATATAATTACTAGTTTTTTTGTTTTATCTTGAACAGAATAAACAACTCTCCACAAACTAATTGAGCTTGTAATTTTAAAATTTAAAAAAAGGTAATACCTATCTAACGTCCAGTTCATTATTCAACTTGACGCGAATCTTAGTAATTGTTTCCATTGCACACTATTCAAGAAGTTTAAAAAAATCAAAATTAACCATATGTGATTTATTTATAAAGATAAATATGACATATGGCATATCATTAGAATCGTTGAAATACACCTTTACTATGAAGTCATAGTCGACTATAATGGTTTCCATTAGAAAAAATAGAAGTTTGAGTCATAACTCAAAAGTATACGTTAAATTAAAATTTTGACTAGATTTTAGTATTTACCACAAAAATACCTAAAACTTTTTCTTCAATAAATTTTCTGTAAAGGCAATAATATAAAAACAACAAGCACCAAACAAATTGACCAAAAATCTTATTTTTTGAAATATCTAGTTAGCCGTGTATTTTTTCAAAAGAACAAAAAGCACATTTTATTAAACTGAAAAAACTAAAATTTGTTTCCCATTTAACCGCCTCTCTATCTTTTCTAGTTCCCAGCATCCCTGTGCTAAACATCAGAAAAAACTCACCCTATATACAACGCCATCATACTCAAATTGCACTCTTTTTTACATGTAACAATTTTGGTACTCTTACAAATTTGAGAATTCAATACTTTCTTGAAATATGGACTAAAAGCTCGTCCATTTATTTTAAAGTAGCGTTTTTCGCAAGCAAGACCGTGAAGGAGTTCATACAGCTACTCATGTGCATTCGAGTTTTAAACAATGCACTTTTAATTGAAAAGTGTTGCTAAAAGGTAAAAACGTTTTAAATACGTCAAGTAACCATACTTTTTCCACATTACCGTTGAGGTAAAGATACAGGCGCGTTTTGTTTTAACTGGTATCCCATGACGCGGCACCGTGTTTGGTTTGAGTATTTGGATTCACCTCGTTCCACTTGTGTCCGAAACTTTAAGCACAAACAGATTGAATCCACTCATTCCTAGTGCGCATTTTTACTGTTTCCTTTACACTATGGCTTATCTTTGAACTATTTCTTGTCTTCAACAGTAAAATCGATTTACCGTCAACTCATACAGGCACAAAAAAACGTTGTTCTCACCAGCTCACAATAAACTTCAAGCTAGACATCATACAAATTAATCTGGGGGCAGAAAAGCCGCCCACACCTTATCGACTGCAACAACAGCTAAAAACACAAACACGCTTCTGGTAGTGAATGAACCGAACATTGCCCTTGCAAAGTTACATGGCTCGTGTGACCATTCATAGTATCTTTCTTTTAGCCTCTTTAGATCAGTGCGGTGTGGTGGTTTGCTATTTTTCTCCTAATAAAAGTTACCAGGAATTTGAATACTAGGTCACGCTACTATTCGGACCCTGGGTCCTATAGTTATTGTATGTGGGGATTTCAACGCCAAAGCCGGACTTTGGGGTTTCAAACAAGATAACAACCGTGGAATCCTGTTTATGGAATGGGCCTCCTCTCTAGACTTAACTTGTGCAAATGATCCTCGTCAAAGGCCTACTTTTGTGAATGGTGCCAAAACGTCCTTCATAGATCTTACCCTTGCATCTGTCTACAGTCTTAAGGGCTTCTTAGAATGAAAAATAGTAGACGAAGAAAATCTAAGCAACCACCGTACAATACGTTCCACTTAGTTTCCAACAGCTCCAATAGAGTCCACCTTTATCATATACAAAACGGTGGGCTACTAACGAATTACGGGTTGACGTACTTAAAGACGCCTTTCAACGCCTTACTCAAAACTCATTAAATCCTTCTCCAATCCTCATTAATAAGGCCATAAACGAGGCGTGTAAGTAAAGTATAACTTTTCGCAAACCGAGACGAAAGAATAACACTGTTTACTGATGGAATAGCACCCTAGCCAACTTAAAGTTCGCTTGCAACAAGGCGAGGCGGTCCCACTTAAGGTGTGCACGCGACGGATATAAAATCGTAACGGGCAAATTAGGGAAAGCCGCCGGCCCTGCCACCCCGTCAGTTACCGAGGCAGAATCTTCCCTACGCAAACTTTTCCCGGTGATGCCAACCACAGTGTGGCCTCATTTCTCCGAAACAACACCCAAGCCATTTGACACTAACGAAGTGCTGATAGCCGGAAATAAAATTAATAAAAAGCTTCTGGAGTGGATGGCATCCCCTCCATTGATACTATACCTATTAACCTATAACTTTAAAACTTCATTTACCGATTTCTACAACATGTTATATGAAAAGGGTAGTTTCCCGAACACATGGAGTGTGCTAGGTTGATTCTTTTACAAAAACAACCAGGCTTATACCGACCCATATCTCTCGTAAATGTTATTTCAAAGACATACGAACACTTAATACGATCCAGACTGGATGACGAGCTCCAAAATAAAGGGGGTATTTCCTCTAGGCAATTTGGGTTTAGGAAAGGTTTCTTAACCACCTTAGCTATGACCTACATTATATCGCAAGCTAAATCCGCTAAACAAGGAACTTGGCGTACTAGACGTCTGTCCACCCTAGTAACACTTGATATAGCTAATGCTTTTAATGCAATACCATGGCGCAGCATTCTAGAAAAATTACTAAATCGGAACATTGATCCGCACAATAATTAGCAATTATCTCTCCAATAAAAAAGCCTCTTACATTGATCCCCAAAGTAAAACAGTGCACATCGATATCACCAGCGGAGTCCCCCAGGGTCGTTCCTTGGTCCCACCCTTTGAGTGTTTTCTTCGACGAACTTCTCAGCATGAATCTTCCTACTGGATGCTCGTTATTGGCATATGCAGACGACGTGGCTCTTTTGCCACTGCGAAAGATGTATCAACCCTTGTTCATATAGTCAATCAATTATTTAATTTGTTCCAATTTTCAAATGTGCGATTCATTAAAAAGTATTGTCGGAAAGATGTTTTAAATTTTTATTTTTTGAGTTTAAAATTGTACCCTCGTAGTCGGGAGTCAGATTGTAATTCCATAAATTCTGAGGTATTTCCTGGCCATTGATTCTGCGTTATTCTAAACACTTGAATTAAGTCTGCTCTGTTATAGCGATTGCCCAATTCACAAAATTGCAAAACTTTCAATCGTTCACAATAAGGCTTATATTTAGAATCAACAGGCCACGTTGTCACTGAATGTTGTACTCGATCAATTAAACGTACATCTTTGAGGTAATGAGGTCTCCAAACTGGCACAGCATACTCTAAATGGGGTCTAATATACAGTTTAAAGATTCTCAGACATAATTCAGGACTTGGTTTGGAAAAAACTATTTTAACTGAATGTAAAACCGCAAAGCCTTTTTTTAGCAGCTTTAGCACTCTGATTGCTTCAGGTTAACTTGTTATCAACAAGTACACTCAAGTCGTTTTGACATGTAACCTCAGCTATGTTACAGTTTCCAAGCCAATATATCTGTTTAGGGTTGTTGTAGCCCATATATAACACAGAACATTTTTCACAATTCAAGCACAGAGACCACTGGCTACTCTACTTAATTACAAGTTTTAGTTCGATTTGCAATTGATTATTGAATTTTGAAGCGCTAAAGATTTTTATGTCATGTACATAAGCTGAAAATTGCATTTTAACATAGTTAGTAGGTCAGCTGTGTAAAGAACAAACAATAATGGACCAAGTCCGAGCCTTGAAGCACGCCACTTGTAACTCGTTTCTTTTCCGATAATACAGAATCTACTCTAACTGCAAACATTCTTGATGACAAAAGACTTTAATCCATGGACCTGGGTCCGCAAAGAGGAAGGTAATTGTGGCAGCAACCATGAACATGGTTCTATACGCAACCCCAGTATAAACATCGTGCTGTTTGGTTGCCAAATATTGGTACTTGCTTTTTAAATTCCAAAGAAAACTTGCGTTGCGCCTGTGTCAGGCATATCGGACGGTATCCACCAAAGCGGTGATTGTTATCGCTGGCCTTAAACCGATTGACTTATTACTGAAAGAACGAGAAACTTATTTCTTTAACTCTACGGACACAAACAAGACAGATTTTCTTATAAACTCCTGGCACCAGAGATGGACTGGGTATGACCGGGACCGCTAGACCGGCTCAATATTCCTCAAATTGAGGTTTGGATAAACAAAAATTTGGCAAAACCGACTTTTTATGACTTAATTTCTAACAGGCCACGGGTCTTTCAACAGCATTTTAGCCTATGAATAAACTCCAATTTGCAGATTGTGACTACTGTGATTCTCCTGACGACGACGTCTATTATACTTTCTTTGAGTATTCTAAATGGTCACATCTCAAACCTGTAGGCGTCACACCGTCGAATATCACTGCATATATGATGAGTAATATAAACAACTGGAATAAGTGTCAAAGCTGGATCCAAAGCATCATCAAACAAAAAGATGCTTACAAACCACTGCATCAAGATTAATCTGTAAACTTGGAGATAACTCAGTACATAATAATAGCGTTTTTATTTTATTTTGGTCAGAATAGTTTTCAACATAATTTTTAAGCTAATGTAAACTTGATATCATGAGTACTAAAATTACTACTTAGTTATTTGTCTGTCATCTCGTAATAATTGTTGGACGAGGCCCGGTCATGACGCAAACCGTTTAGTAATTCCATGACTTCGGGTTGACCAAGACGGGTTCACTTGCCCAGCAAAAGCTGGACTACGCTAAAAAAAAGTTATTTGGAGATGTCCGCGCTTGGCAATTTTGTTGTTCTTCTGTCTGCAAACCTCCTTCACAGGCTCTTCTCTCACCACTGTGTCCAAGAGTGGGAGTCCCAAAAAACTCCAGAGCACCAATGGGCGTCGTTCTTAAAGTGCTTGTTATGCATAAGCGTGCCACTCTTTGATCTCAGACAGTTTAGCAATTGTGCCGCTCTATGATGCCACTGGTCATTATGCTAGAGACTCATATGTAATTCAGGGTCTTATTACCAAAGTATATATTCATAGTTTTCTTATATTGCTCTTCGTGTAGCCATAAAGGCCATTTTATATTTAGTACATTTTTCATAGATGCGGTTTTCATGCCAGCTTGTTATATAAGAGCTATGCCTAAGTATTTCATGTTGACATCTGTAGTTTATCTCTAAAAAGTTCTTAGTTTGTTAGTTCCCCTAGTTACCTCTTTTTAGTAAAAGATATTGTTTTAATTTAAATTAATAATAAATAATAATAATAATCGTATTTATTTGAGCCAACTATATAAAAGTACATTTATAAAAATAAATTAATTACGAAGCTCAAAAGGCGAAGTTCAGAAAATTTCTGTTCTTTGACTTAACCCAAAATAAAAATCTTTACACAACAAATTTAAACAGTGTTAAAAATGCAGTCAAATTTCATTCTAACCTATTAAAAGAAAATATTTATATTTTAATGTATGTAGTATAAAAATAAACTAACTAGTCTGTGTTTCAAACAAAATATTAAATAATTTATTTCTAAAAGTAAGCAGTGACACATGTTTTAAGTTGTCTGGCACGGAGGTGTAGGTACTTGCAATTAGATACCTGTATGACCTTTTAAAGAATTTAGTCTTATGGTACAGCGGGTGTAATAAAGTGTTTTTTTTGAGTATTAGTATTGTGGATATCGGTTCTGAAATTAATTTTACTTTATAAATATGAAGGATTTTTGAGGATATAATTTTATGATATAGGCAACAAGCATTCAAAACCTCTGTGTTTTTCATATGTAGCCACTTTAATTCAGTAAGTTTATACCATAGATCTATATACTTTGAACCAAGATCCATAACTACAATCTTTTCAATACAGTGGTGAATGTGTCTTCATGCAGAGGGCGCTCCGAGCCATTCGCCATTTGTCAATCGGGCATAAAATTAAAATTCCTATTTTATTGCAAATTTTGTAATTAATTATACTATTCACCGAACAGCTAGGTATTAAAACCAAATATTTAATAAGCGGCTATAAAAAGACCACAAAAATTGAACTGTAGATTATTTTAATCTATAAAGTTGGAATTAAGTCCCCTCATGATTCTGATCGACAATGTGACAAAATGATTAATTCAAAAGCAAAACATATGCAAGAACTAATTTGTATTTCTCAAGGATGTTACAAAGAAACACATGATGAAAATTGTAACTTTATTATAGTAGACGTTACAGCTATTTAAGTAACTACAGCTATAAATTATGAATTCGAAAACAGCGTCAGCTTATTGCTAGTATGTCGAATTGTAGCATTTATTGTTTCAACACTAATTAATTAATTAATTAATCAAAAACAAATAAAAGTTGCGTATCATTAGCATAAAGGTGGAATTCACAATTTTCTACACAAGTTTTCAAATTTAAAATATATATAATATACAACAGTGGTTCAAGAATCAGACCCCTGCGGTACGCCAGTTAATATAGGTAAGTGATGTGATCTATTGTTATTTAATATTACTGCTTGTGTACGATTACATAAATAAGTGTTAATCAATCAAATGGAAGTAACATCAAAACTAATAAATTTTATTATAGATAATAACACCAAATGACTTATAGAATTAAATGCTCTAGAGTAGTCAATAGTACCAAGAAAACACAGTTTGTTACTATCTACAGCGTTAATTATAGTGTCAGTAACATTAAGCAAATAAGCTGTAGTGCAGCTATGATTAGGTCTAAGATCTTTATAATTTTTCGTATCTTTAACTTTGAGCAAAGTTCCACATTTGGGAAAATACAGAATTTAAAATACAATATTTGACGATATGGGTGATATAGGGAATTATGAAAAAGACAGCATAGTTTTTACCATTTTAATACTAATACCATCTAACCCAACTGCATTAGACTTAATACTTAAAACAGCACTAATAATTATTCTCCTTATTCTTGATAACTTAATTGTAGTGTTCCCAAATTGAAATGTTGGGCTTTCTTATAGGAGAGAATAGCGATAAGTCAATAAAAATTTTATAATCTTTTTTATTTTGTCGACGTTTTGGTCAAAATTAACCGAAAAAAAGAAATTGTAGTCAAAACGATATTAAATGAGGTTGTTTACTTTTTAATATCTTTTGTCTCTAAACTCTTTTTTAGCTTTAATAAATGTTAGCCAAGTTTGATTGAAACGTCGGCAAAATAAAAAAAGACCATGGAGTAAAACTTGTCGCTATTCTCTCTACAAGAAGATCCAACATATCGATTTGGAGCATTACAACTAAGGTATTACTTTAAAGTTTTCTGTCAGGGACGTATTAAGAACCCTGGCCCTTTTTTGGAAGATGCAAATGTTCTAAAAGAAAACTTAGGTTGCTGATTCAGATGACGTTTAGCACTCTAAAATGGGTGTTTTTCAAGTCGGTGCCTAGATTAAACGAATTTTGCTTATAAAGTTGGAGGATTTGCATTCTTTTATTTATAGACCAGTTTCATCATTGTCATCAATTACTAAAACTAGCATTGACACCGTATGCATAACAAAAACCAGTATTATTTTGAGTTTAGTTAAAAATTTTGGTTTATATCAGACTTAGCTCTTCTACATCTTACTAAATATGGCTGAAAGTAAACATTAGTGTTATTACATCAAGTGACTGACGATTTTTTATTTTTTACGTATACAGTTATTATTTATCACAGTTGGGAATATTTATGTACTGAAACATGTAACAATAAAATTCTTGTTTACAGATAGTCGAAAATATATAACAAAAAAAGGGAAGTTCTTTAATATTAATTTTTAATCTCACATACAGCATAAGTGAAATGTGTGTCTAACAACATCTCGTGTAATCAGGGACACGTATGAATAGTAACAAACTAAGCAATGCCAACAGATAACTGTAGCGGGGGTTGAATGTTATATTTGGCTTTAACGATGTTATATATGTAATTAAATAATTGACGTTTAACAAAATGATATTATTGATTATTCGCAATTTCACGTATCAATAAACACAAACAAAAACGTGCCAATAGACAAAAAGCGTGGCAGCAGAAAGCCCGCCTAAATTCAAATGCATCAATCGACTCGAGTGTTATTGCATTCTAAGTTATCGCTTAGATAACGATTTGTATTTATAACATTCAACCGTCGCTACAGTTACCTGTTGGCATTGCTTATCTCATATACAGCGTGTCACGATATTCCGTGTACATAAAGCTACTACAGATTTCTGGGATGCCGATTTAACCTAAATTACCTTAGTCCAAAAGTTGATAGTTGTCAAACTTGTTATTTTTTATTAGTTTTTTTGGATAAATTTTTTAATTGTTGTACTATTGTGCTACTTTTCGGCAACTATCAACTTTGAGACTAAGGTAATTTGGGTTAAATTAGCATACTTTAGTCTACGGAAAATCAGGACACCCTGTAGATAGCGATCTTTTAACAGTCCGCTGTACCCACTAAATGTTCTTGGCATGTGCAAGTAATTTTTTATTAATTCTTACGTCCTTAAATTTAAATCTTTAAAACTTGTGCTCGTATTTTTATTTTAAAACCGTTACATTTTAAAATTAAAAATAATGACTACAATAATAAAAAACAATCCGCAAAAGATTTTGAATTAAAGATTCATTTATAGGTTAGTACGAGATGGGCAGTTAAATAAAACAGTAACAACCCTTTTTAAAATCGTTTTTGGAACGTCATTAAATAATAATCTTAATTACATATTTGTTTTCTAAAAATTAGATAAAGTCTGCATTCATTTGCGTTGATTGTTTTAATTTGGTTTTACTCACCCACTTATATACGTACTGTTTAAATTGCTTGGAAAATTCGACAAAACAAAGAGAAAAGCTTTAACGTAGCAACCACATTTTGCTTAAATAATTAGCAATTCAGCATTATTTAATGTGATTCTGCTAAGCATAAATTATTCACGTTCAAATTGCCAAGTTGAAGTAATCGGTGTGTAAATTTAGAACGTTGAATTCGTTTACTAAATTCACCGGTGGAAGATGAAAAAAATGAACATTTTAAAATTTCAAATAGATCAATAAATTTTCGTTTTGAAATTGATCTTAAACTTTATCTTTAGAATTTCTTTAAGTTTCTCAAGGGAACACTATTAGACGTTTAAAGTGTTGCCAACTTTTTCTTAGCGATTTAAAGGTTTTTTCTTTAATATGTATGTATTTTCGTAGCACTGTTGAAAAATAAATACAAACGTAAGCATTAACAATAAAAAGCAAATATAATGAACCAATTAAAACTTTCTCTAATTTACTGTAAGTTCTATGCAATGACATCTCAACTTTATCACGATAAGCAAATAATTTTCGAGTCGGATTGTTAGAACAACATATTTGAACAAAAGAAGTTGTCTTATTTTAATGAGATTGATGTACATAGACGATAACTAACTTTAGTAATTACTGTTAAAGTAAAGTTTTGTAAAAATCAAATACGGGTATGTAACGTTTTCCAGGAATCTAAAATACCCTTTCATCTTATCAAAATATTATTAGGAACGCTAATTAATAATACATCATAAGCATACAGTGAACTAATTAAAACGTAAATCAATACTGTTTTATTGGCATTTGTTCTGTTTAATTTTAAATTCTTACGAAGTTGATTATGGCAGAGAATTTATTGTAAACTACATTGTTTGACAAACTTTTTACAGTTTTAATTTCGATGCCAGTTTTATCTGGTTAACCCTTAAGGCATGTACCTACGTACAAAAAAAATTTGCAATTTTTATAACTTCGTTTTCCTATTCTAGAGGATACGAAAAGAGAACTTTTTTTCGCATTTTTTTAGCGATCATATAAATTTGAATAATCAAAGCTAATCCGGTGAGTATATATCCTAGACTTCAACCGCTTTAATTGGGGACCAATACCGATAGATGCCCTGTGCATGTTTACGAAATCCTTGTTATATATTTCAACAATTAAACACACCAATAAACGAATTAAAAATGATTTTTTAAACAAATTTCAATGTTTATTAAATGCTTTATGGTTACGCCACTGTAAACGGCGATGCGACTCCTATTGGTCCCACGACATATATCGGTATTGGTCTTGTGGCGGCTAGGGGTTAGTTCTAGGCGCCGGTTTGCATCAGAGAAAAACTACGTTGAGTTTGCGAATACGAGTTTATTTTAACTTACAATAACCGCGCTGTTAGTTGTTTAATGTTAATGCGTTTGCTGCGAGAGCGGAATGCGAGTAAGCGCCATATAGGAACGCGGAACTGCTGGGATCGCACTAGTCACTTTGGTTACTACGCCGTATCGTACTCTGGGTCTGTCTTCTGTTGACTCGTTCGCCTCATTATATACCGTCTGGCGTGTTGGGATGCTTAGCTTGCAAGGTTACAATAATTCCTTGCGAACGTAGCATTCTTTGTTTGTTTATACTTCCGCAAAATACGGACGCGGAAATTGCTTGTGCATGCAGTTCCTATATGGGTCCCCCTTAGTGGGTAAATCCCACGATAAAACGGAGCTGGTGGGCAAAAATGTTTAATTTTGCGTATGCTTTACCTTGCCGCTTTATTATTTTGCGTGCGCGCTTAATGCAGGCGCTTGGGAAAATGAACGTGTCTTCCGGACTTTGTTATGGTGTGTGGTGTTCGTTTGGAGGCGGTGTCTCCTTGATGATCCGTGGTGGGCGAGGTTGTCCTTGAAGTTTGCGTCGTCTGCGTGTGGTTCCCTTCTACGTAGGCTGGTTTCGTGCGGTCGATGGAGACGGTCGTTTCGCGATCCCTTATTTTTAACGTTAAGGTTTTATCTCCTCGTTTTAAAACCGGGAATGGTCCCTCGTACGGTTGTTCGAGTGGCGTCTTTACTGCGTCGCGTCGAACGAATACCTGTTGGGCCGTTTGTAGGTCTTTAAAAATGAATGTGTTTGGTTTGGCGTGGTTTGTTCCAGCTGTGGGGCTTAATTCTGCGAAGTAGCGTTTGAGGTTCGTTATGTAATTTATCGGGTCCGTTGCGGGCGTTTGTTTTGGTACTAGGAATTCGCCAGGGAGTCTCAGGGGTTCGCCGTATACCAGTTCGGCTGCAGATGAGTTCAGGTCTTCCCTCCATGCTGCTCGTAGTCCTAGTAAAATCGTGGGTAGTACGTCGGTCCACTGTTTCGTTTCGTGGCAACGGATGGCGGCTTTGAGGTGGCGGTGGAAACGCTCCACCATCCCATTCGATTGCGGGTGGTAGGCCGTTGTTCGCAAATGTGTGGTGCCGAGGAGTTTGTTGAACTGTTTGAACAGTTGTGATTCGAATTGTCGCCCTTGGTCTGTGGTTATTCGCAGCGGGACACCGAAGCGTGTGATCCATTCGTTGTAAAACGTGCGCGTGATTGTTTCGGCTTCGATATTTTCGATTGGGTATGCTTCGGGCCAGCGTGAAAATCTATCGACACAGGTGAGGCAGTAACGTTTGCCTTGCGATATGGGAGCGGTCCCACTATGTCGATATGAATGTGCTCGAAACGTGTGGATGGGTTCGCTATCGTTCCGAAAGGTGTTTTTACGTGTCGCGTGACTTTTGATCGTTGGCATTGTATGCATGCGCGTGTCCATTGTCGGCAATCGGCGTCAATGGATGGCCAAACGTAACGCTGTTTGACGAGCTTTGTTGTGGCTTTCGTTCCCGGGTGCGCCAGATTGTGCATTGTGTTGAAAATGTGCTGGCGGTGGGTTGTAGGGACGAAAGGTCTGGCGTTGGCGGTGGACAGATCGCAGTATACGGCTGTGTCCGTGTTGGGGAGAATCACTTTTTTAGTTGGAGTGAATTCCTAGACGCAGGTGCGTTTGCAGATCATTGTCCGTGGCCTGTGCTTTTGCGAGACTTTCGAAGTCGATCGGGGCTGTGGCGATTGTTTCGATGCGGGATAGCGCGTCCGCAACGACGTTCTCCGTGCCCGAGATGTGACGGATGTCTGTTGTAAATTGGGATATAAAATCTAGGTGACGAAATTGGCGGGGGAACATTTGTCCGGCTTTTGGCGGAATGCGTATACCAGGGGTTTGTGGTCCGTACGAACAGAAAATTCTCTACCTTCAACCATGTGTCTGAAGTGTTTTATGGCTTGGTAGATCGCTAGTAATTCTCTGTCGTAGGTCCCGTACTTTCTCTCTGCGCTTGAAAGTTTCCTGGAGAAGAATGCGAGTGGTTCCCAGTCGTCGTCGATGCGTTGTTGGAGAGCGGCTCCGATTGCGTTATTTGAGGCGTCAGTGACTATGGCAAGGGTTGCTCCGGGTTCGGGGTGTGCGAGCATCGTGGCCTGTGCCAGTCTTTCTTTGCAGGCATCGAAAGCTTCGTTTGCTTTGGTCTGCCATTCGATTGGTTTTGCGCCTTTAATGTTGCGTTTGAGCAGGTCATTTAGCGGTGCCTGCAGTTCGGCAATTCCTGGTATAAATCTCCTGTAGAAATTTATCATGCCCAAAAATTGTCTCAATTGTTTGGCCGTTGTCGGCGTGGGGAAATTCCTGATTGCGTCCACTTTGTCCGCCAGTGGTGTCGTGCCCTTGCTCGAGACTTGGTATCCGAGGAAACGTGCGTTCGTGACGCCTAAGTGGCATTTCGTTGGGTTAATGAGTATCCCATACCTCTGTAAGCGCGTGAACAGTGTTCGTAAATGGATTTTGTGCTCGTCTTCGGATGTGGAGGCTACGAGTATGTCGTCGAGGTAGGTGTAACAGTAGTCCAAACCTCAGGTTACCTCGTCGATAAAACGCTGAAAAGTCTGGCCGGCGTTTCGTAGTCCGAAAGACATGAAGGGGAATTCGTACAGTCCGAAAGGTGTCGTAATTGCGGTTTTCGGAATGTCTTCATTTGCAACTGGGATTTGGTGATATGCTCGTACCAAATCTATTGTCGAAAATATGGTTTTTCCTCGGAGTCCTTGCGCGAAGTCTTCTATGTGTGGCACGGGGTAGCGATCAGGGATTGTTCGGGCGTTGAGGGGCCTGTAGTCTCCGCAAGGCCTCCAGTCATGGCCGTTTTTCGGTGCCATGTGCAGCGGTGATGCCCAACTGCTGTCTGACGGGCGAGCGATGCCCATGTCGACCATGGACTGGAATTCATGTTTTGCAATCCTCAATTTGTCGGGTGCAAGGCGGCGTGGTTTGCAAGTTATTGGTGGCCCTGGAGTGGTTCGAATGTAATGCTTCGTTTCGTGTTTTGGCACGTGCGGTGCGCCCGAAGGTCTCGTGATCTCGGGAAATTCTTTGAGAATTTCGTGGAACGGTGTCGTCCCTGAGATTTCGCGTATCGTAGGCCGTTCGTGGTCTGAGGTCACTCCAGTGGCTCGTGATATGTTTGTTAACGGGTCGGTGATCCTATTGTTGTGGATGTCCACCAGCAAGGCGTAGTGGTGCAGAAAGTCGGCTCCGATTATGGGGTTCGTTACGTCTGCTATTATAAAACGCCAGGTGAAAGATCGTCGTAAGCCTAAATTGAGGCTGAGGGTTATGAAACCATATGTCGCGATGTTGGATCCGTTCGCTGCTGTCAGCTCGTATGATGTTTTGTGTCGTGGTCCGTTAACTAACTTGCGGGGAAAAACTGAGACGTCCGCGCCGGTGTCCACTAGGAATCTTTGTCGTGTGGCCCGCTCGTGCAAGAAGAGGCGGCGCGGGGTTATGTTGAGGCTGTCGTTGGCCGCGTTTATCGACTGCCTTGTCCGTTTCCCGAAGGAAATCACACGGTTCGCGGCATTTTCTCGCTCGGCCTTTGAAAACTTGGTGGTACCAACATGTGGCAGTGTTATTGGGGTCGTAATTTCGATGTCGATCTCTCGAATTGGAACGGCTTCGAGATGGTGGTCGTGATTGTCGGAACGCGGGTTGCCTGTTGCGTCGGGGTTCGGCGTCCATGCGGGGGTTCGTGCGTCGCACGTATATACGTTTTGAATGCGAGCGTCTCGTTTACGGCGTCGGCGAGCACGGCTATTTATCGAGGTCGTCGTGGGTCTGCGTTGCCAGAATCGCCTGCATCGTTGCCGGTAAACGGTTGAGCCATAGGGTTCGTAGGAAGTCGTCAGGGATGGTGCTCCCACCGAGGTTTTTCAGGTGTCGTAGGAACTGCGATGGCTTGCGGTCGCCGAGTTCCTCGCCTTCAAGCAATCGCTGTATCTTTTGCGATTTCGATGCGCTGAGGCGATTGACTAGTTCCTTTTTGAGGGTGTCGTATTTGCCCTCGGTCGGCGGTGATTGAAGGATGTCGCGTACCTCCGTGGCATGCTTGGTATCTATATTGGCGATCACGTAGTTATATTTTGTTTCGTCCGCGATGATCCCAGCTAAAGCGAATTGGGCCAAAATGGGGGATGCGTACGCCTACGCGTTCGATTGCGGGGGTCGTTGTAGGCGTCGTGAGGTTCGCGGAAGCGGTTGCGATTGTGGGGGCCATTTTCGTTTGTTCGCGGCAGCCAGTGTGATCTGATGTCGTCTCGAAGATTACACTGTCGCTTGTGCCTGGAGCTTGGTGGCCGCGCGGTTTACCTTCCTCTTGTGAAATGCGCAGAGGTCCTTTGCGGCGAACCGGATGATGATTAATACCAATAATACGACGGTGATTGTGTGGAGAGTTTCGGCGGTGTTTAGGGTGGCAGATGCGCTGCCGTTTGCGTTCTGCACGATGATCTCTTCCTTAGATTCAGAACCTCCCATTACTCGTATGTGCGTCGGAGTCTTACCAGTGTTTGGCGGCGAACAGGACGATCACGAAAAATATGATGATGGTCGTCACTGGATAAGACGTTGCACCGTTGTTTCTGAATTCTGCGGTGAAGTCTTCGAACGGTGACCTTTCTCTGATCAAATACATCACGTCGGGGTCACCACTGTGGCGGCTAGGGGTTAGTTCTAGGCGCCGGTTTGCATCAGAGAAAAACTACGTTGAGTTTGCGAATACGAGTTTATTTTAACTTACAATAACCGCGCTGTTAGTTGTTTAATGTTAATGCGTTTGCTGCGAGGCGGAATGCGAGTAAGCGCCATATAGGAACGCGGAACTGCTGGGATCGCACTAGTCACTTTGGTTACTACGCCGTATCGTACTCTGGGTCTGTATTCTGTTGACTCGTTCGCCTCATTATATACCGTCTGGCGTGTTGGGATGCTTAGCTTGCAAGGTTACAATAATTCCTTGCGAACGTAGCATTCTTTGTTTGTTTATACTTCCGCAAAATACGGACGCGGAAATTGCTTGTGCATGCAGTTCCTATAGTCTCTAATTAAAACGGTTGAAAGTTTAGGATATATAGTCACTGCCTAAACAATACAAATGTCACATTAAATCTTTGACGATTAGTTTTAAAGAAATTTAAAGTAAATACAAGCGAAATAAAAAAATTGTATAAAAAACGCGTATTACAACTTCTTTTAGCAACTATGTATTCTTTCTGCTAATATATTTTACTCCTAATTGATTTCCTAGTAGTTTACAATTTGTACTTAAGTACACATAAAGATGATTTTTTTATTAAAATACTAGTTTAGAATCAATACGAAAAATAAATAAGCGGTATTATTATTATTATTATTATTAAAATGTGTCAGTTTTCGAAATTTACAGTTCTACTGAAACTAACGGGTACGCCATCTAAACAAGACTTATTAAAATGTTTAATAACTCGACCATTTTCAGCCGATTTTGGAAAATAAACAAGATTTATTTAGGGTATAGAACACCATTTATTGACAATTCGCTCAGAATACAATATCGATCAAATGACCGTCTTCGTTAGAAACACAAAAATGCGTCCCTTTTTTGGGCATTTTTGCATTGTATTTGACAATATTTCCGGCGTAATAGCAGCAATTTCCGCTTTGATATTAGCTTTTAGTTGTTCAATAGTCTTTGGTTTGCTGGCATACACCCTACTCTTCAAGTAACTCCACAGAAAAAAGTCCAGTGCCATCAAATCCAGCGAACAAAGAAGCCACTCCAAATTGTCTTGGCGGAAGGTGCCGAATGTCTCTCATATTTCTTACGATAGGCATGCACAGTTTTCACAATTGAACGATTGCTTTTGATGTACAGCGCTACATTTTCAGCCAAATTTTTGCTGTGCGTCGATCCATTTCTAAAATGGCATAAGCTGACGTTGCAGAATCTGTATGTTTCCACATATATCATCAGCAAGTGCTGGGTGTTGACGTCTTATATACTACACAGTTAGGTATATTGTTCCTATAAGATTGACCGTATAATCGACAATGTGATTTCTCGGATTATTCTATCAAAGTGTTGGCGTTAACAGTAAAGACGGGCGCGGTACCTCAGATATTAGTACTCAGATCTGTTATACAGAAAGAAAATTTTCAATAACATAACCTCAACAGTAACTTGTGTGATATGTGATGGTGGTTATTGTAGATCGGAATTTGAAACAAATGTCAAGAAAGGAAAAAGTTTTTTTATTTCAAGACATATTGTTGTGTTGTGTGAGCAATGCATACTAATCTTACTTTTAATACAATACAAACGTGTGATCAAAATGATGACATTGAAACATACAATACAATAAAAAAATTAACAGTTATACCAAAGCATGTTTTGTCCTGTCTCTTTAAATCAGCTGTTACATGTCCATGGTTTAAATAAGAATGTGGACAATTACCATCCATTAAGTTTTGCAAGTTATATATGAGATGCACAATTTATTGAATGCCAGATATTTTGGCATTCTTAAGGAAAAAAGTACTGATGATGTAAATGCTACGAGAAATGAATTTATTTATAACAACCTAAGTTGTAGTAAATCAACTATTACAACTTTTTGAACTACTCCAAGGTTTTTGATACAGTAAACCATGAAAAACTGTAGTCGAAACTTCATAACATGAGTATTAGAGAAGTTTGTCTAAACCTAACTGAAAGATAGAACACAATTTGTCTAAGTTAATAGAATTGAAAATCTGCCATTAAATATAAATGTTATTGTGCCTCACGGTTCAATACTAGGATCACTCTTGTTTATATTATATATCAATCACCTGCTGCTATTTCAAAAAATTCAATTGTTTACGCAGATGACGTTGTGGTAATATCAAATGGATAAACAAAGAGTGAATGTGCTGCAACAATGTTAGAAATATTAGATATTATTTATCCGTAGCCTTATTAAAATAACCAAATACTTAATTTCAGGTAAATCATTTGTCACATTTGGTCAATTTCTGTTTTGAAATCAACTACAATTAAGAGAAATATTATGAATTTAAAAAGAATCCAAAATGTATCGTTGTAACTAGTGGACGTATAAGTAAACTTATCCATAATGCCGTTCACCAAAGGTCAAATCGATAACATAAACAATATTTTAATCGCAAAAGTTAAGGAATTATTCAAAACCGAAGAATTTATCGATCCAATTTGTAAAAGTATTGCTAGTGTTCTGCTAGCAGATGTTCAAAGTGAAATCGAAACTCTTAATAAGAATGTTTCTATGCTGGAACAAGAAAATAAAACCCTAAAGCACGATGTTGATACATTAAAACAGCAACTAAATAACCAAGAACAGTATTCACGTCGAAGATGTCTTCGTATTTTCGGCATTCCTGAAAGCGAAAGGATAATCCAGAGGAGCTTGTACTGGAATTGTTTACCTATAAACTTAATGTTGATATAAAATCTGAAGATATCGAACGTGTACATAGAGTAGGTCCTAAAACGTTAAAAGTCAAAAATCTCGAGCAATCATTGTACTGTTTAATAACTATAAGAAAAGGAAAAGCGTTTTCGATAGCAAGAAAATTCTCAAAACAGCGGAATTACTATAAGAGAAGATTTGACTAAACAAAATATCTTATTAATGCAAGCCGCTGCCAAGAAGTATACATATAAAATGTTTGGACGTCAGATAGAAAAATTTTCGTTAATGAAAATAATAAAATTATTATTGTTAACACTATTGCTGAACTTCAGTAATCAGTATCAATTGTAATCTAGGAGCTCACACACAACCGAATCTGCTATTGTAATTTACCTCAACTTACATATTTTTGTAGTTTTAAAAGTCAATTAAATTTATTTATTTGCACGAAAGTTTAAAACCCTTGTCACACTGATAATAATTTCTCTACTATAATTTGTACATATTGTCGTTATCCAGTTACGTTTATCATTGTATTAATTTTTGATTTACATTTAATCATATAAAAATATCACATTACATGCATTTTGTTATATTTTTAAAATTAAGTGATTTGTAAAATATCTTCGCTTTATATTGATTAATATAATGTACTTCAGAATAGGACACTTAAATATTCGTTCATTGACCCACAATATTTCTGAACTGATTGAGGTGATGTCCGTTTCTGAATACCATTTATAGCTATATAAGTGAGTCGTGGTTGTCAGATAATATTCTTTCTGAAGCAGTTTTAATTGAAGGATATTCACTTATTAGGAGAGATCGTAATGGTAGAGGTGTTGGAATATATCTTCAGAATAAATTTTCGTACGTAGAAATCATGTCAGAGAATAACATAGAGCAACTGTGGATTAGGAGTAAGATAGGTGGCTGCAATGTGATAAATTGGTGTTGCTTCTCTGAATCGTAATACATTTCTGGACGAATTAGAAAATACGTTGTCCATAGTATCTCTTACCACTGACTATTTGTTTCTATTAGGAGATTTAAACATCGATATGTTAAATCCTGAATCTATTACATTACAAATTCTGTTGAATAATTTTGATCTGATACAAACAATAGAAGTTCCTACTAGAATAACTGCCTCGTCATCCACACATTTAGATTTAGTTATTACCAAAAATCAAGAATTAATAATAGAGACAAGAGAGAAATCTTGATCATGATTTTGTGTATGCTTTTGCAAATATTAAAATACAAAAAACAGACACATGTTTCAAAAAAATGCGTGATTTCAAACATATAGACCAGCTAGAGTTTTATTACAATTTACAAGCTATACCATGGCGCAATATCTATCATTTAGATGATATTAATAGTAAAATTGAGTTTGTACTTGATAATTTGCTTTTGCTTTTAGACATTCATGCACCATTCCGAACATATCGATTTACAAAGCTTCCTGCGCCATGGCTTACCGATGAACTTCGTCATATGATATTTTTAAGAGACCGAGAATTACAACGTTTTAAACGATCTTAGGATCGGCACATATGGGATAATTATGCTTCACTCAGAAATTCAGTAACTGCAAAATGTCGACGCGATAAAAACTATATTATCAAAAGGTATTCTCTACCTTAATCAAAATAAGGTTTGGAAGGAAATGGAAAATTAACTGGTACTAAAACAAAAAGTCTGCTAGTTTACCAATTGGTTTATCGGATTCGAATAAAATAAATGATTATTTCCTTTGTTCTGTTCCAAATTTGACTATTTGTAATACTCTGATATCTTTCTACCAGAACAATAGATTGCTAAATTCACCAATATCATTTACATTACAAGCCGTTACTGAACAGGATGTATTAACTGATATTAACAAAACTGTATCCTCTAGTACTGGTATCGATGGTGTGAGTATTTTTGTTATTAAACTTACTCTTCCGTTTTTGCTACCTTTCCTAACACATATAGTCAATTTCTCTTTTAAAACATTCACATATCCAGACTTATTCAAACGTGTAATTGTAGTCCCATTACCAAAAACATCAAACCCAACATCTTTTAAAGACCTTCGACCAATTAACTTACTTCCGGTACTATGTAAAATACAAGATAAGATAATTACGCAGCAATTCAGTATTTTTGTTTATGAAAATCACATACTTTCTCCGATACAGTCTGGTTTTCGACATGGATATAGCTGTAATACCGCACTTCTGAAAATTGTTGACGACATTTTAACTGCTACAGATAGAGGCCAACTAACCGTTCTTGTCCTGTTAGATTTTTTCGAAAGCATTTGAAACAATAAATCATTCATTGCTGTTATCGATTATGTCATATATTGGTTTCTCTCAGTCTACCATTTCATTTTTCCGGAGTTACCTGGGGGTCGTAAGCAGGCGGTTAAAGTATCTGACGACATATCAAACTTTAGGGATATTAATACTGGCGTACCTCAAGGTTCTGTATTAGGCCCTCTTTTATTTTCTGTGTATACTTTCCACTCTTATCTGTAATTAAACATTGCCAATCTCATCAGTATGCAGACGATACTCAGTTATATTACAGTTTCCCGCCGTCAGAGTTACAAAGTGCATGTATTACAATTAATAAAGACTTGAACTCACTACACAAAATGTGTAACAAACATTCTCTTCAACTTAATCCTGCAAAATCTGAAGCCATCACATTTGATAAACGCAGTGATAGAATTATTGCATCACCTTACATTTCAATCGCAATAAATAATGTACCAACTCCGATAGTAAATATTGTAAAAAATCTCGGATTATTAATGGATGTAGAATTGAGATTTAGAGATCATGTAACACTTAATGTTAGAAAGGCTTATGCGGCATTGAGTAAACTATATGCAAATAAACATGTTTTGGATCATTGTACCAAAAAATTCTATGCGAGTCACTTGTTTTATCTAAATTCAACTACTGCAATGCTGTATATGGCCCATACATTGATAAATTAACCGCAAACTCAATACAAAAGGTTCAAAAGTCTTGTATTAGATATATTTTCGGCCTAACAAGAAGATCAAAGGTGTCTTATAAGTTAGCTCAAATTGGTTGGCTAAACATGAGTAACAGAAGATATTTTCACTCTGTATGCCTCTACCATTCTATAGTAATAAATCAATCGCCTCTTTACTTACATCATAAAATTAGCTATAGAACAGACGTACATCACCTCAACCTTAGATTTAGGGGAACGTTAACTATTCTACCTCATGGTTTGCAATTATACAAAAGAAGTTTCAGTTATTGCATTGCTTCCATTTACAACAGAATTCCCCTAACTTTAAACAATTGTTTCTCTTAACTTTTAAAAAAGAATGCAAAGCTATTTATTAGACTGCCAAAACAAAGGTATGTTAATTAATCAATAATATATTTAATTTTATTTTTAAAATTAGTATAGTAAGGTTTGAACGCATTAAATGCAAAGTACAAATTTCTCTTTCTTAAATTTATTGGAATTACTTAGGTTTAGTTTTATAAGGTTAGGTTAGAGCAGATAATAACTTCTGTTATTTTACTGGACCTCGCCTTGAAAAGAATTCAAATTTTGTATATCTTAATTTATATTATGTTAATAAAGACATTTTCATTTATTCATTCATTCATACAACAGGTGTGATTATAATGGAGGGATGTATATAGTTAAAATATTAACATATACGATTTCTTCCAGACTAAAAATATTTTTCTAAAAATCAGTGAATTAAATTATATTATGGATTATACAGGGTGTTTCATTAATCAGTACAGAAAATGAAACTGGAGATTCCTTGCAAAATTTAAAGGGGGTTTAACATAAAAAAATTTCCTTAAAGCCTCCCTGAAGAGTTAGACAATCTGTAGCAATGCTAGGTGCGTTAACGGAAATTTGTTCAAAAGAATAAGAGCCTGTATTCAAGAAAATGGTGCCCATTTTGAACACTCTCTGAAATAATATTGTTAATTTAAATTAAAAATGATAGTTAATAATAATATTGTTATTTATGTCAAACTTGCATACGCAACTTATTAATTAAAAATTCTGCAAGTTCGCTTAATTTATTTTTTTTGGTGAAAAAGTATTGAGTTTACGTGAAATTTTTAAGAGACAAAAAATTTTAATTGAATTGGCCCTCCAAAATCTGAATTTTAAAATTGAAAAAAAAATTAGTTAAAAGTTCTGGTAAAAAACTCTAAGGGTAGTAAGACTCACCCCCCTTGCAGAGAACAAGGGTGAATAAAATTATGAAATTATGGAGGCTTCTTAGTAGTAGTATTTGAATGTTTAGATTTCTTTTTTTATTTCAAGTCATTTCAGAAAAAATCGATTAATGTGAATTTTTTACACATCTTTAAGGGGCTGTAACTCTTCAGGGGAGGCTTTAAGGAAATTTTTTTATGTTAAACCCCCTTTAAATTTTGCAAGGAATCTCCAGTTTCATTTTCTGTACTGATTAATGAAACACCCTGTATAATGGCATTGCGGAGTATGGCAACACTACAAAAGAAGCCACTTAAAATAATAGAAATAATAATAAATAATATTGTTACATTCGAGTTACAAACTGAATATACTCAGAACACAAATAATACAAAATTTAAAAGTATAAATCTACCAGTACTATTAGAGAAGTATTGCAATGAATTTAAAAATCTTAGTGTCAGTAAAAAAACTAAAAGAAAACTATAAAACAACAATTAAAAAAAGTATAGTGTTGATTTAAAAAATAATGGGTACAACAGTTTACAGGTGATTTTGACGTAAATTTATAGTTTTCTATGTAACTTTAATCTTAAAATAGTATAAACAAAACCAAATAAAATGTATATATTTTTTACATTTTTTTTGCTTTGATTTTTTCAATTTTTGTTGTTTTCTTTTCTCATTGTTGTATTGTTTTTTTTGTGTAATAAATGGCTGATAAAATTTTTAATGTCAGTTGACCAGTTAAACAAAATTATTGCAAACTCCAGAAATCATTAATGCCTTGGCAGAATTATTCAGTGACATTATTTTCTCAGATATAAAAAATAATTTAAATCGTTAAAAAAGATGATCGACAATTTAGAAGCTAAACTAAAATGGAATAAAAAACAAGCTCGAAATTGATTTTTTGCATTTTTGGCGTAAAAAAAGTGTCGGTGCTGATTAAGTGTGCTTAAATATTTTCAACAATCAACTGGAAATTCGTTCAACACTGGACATTATTGACTTTTTGACTGGTTAGGAAAAAATCAATTAAAATTATTTTGAAAATCAACCAAGACTTATTTTGGTGAGACTTACAAACATGCATTTTAAGAATCTAGTTACGTCAACAGTAAATAAAATAGCTAAAACCGGTATCTATATTAATAGTTATGTATGTATCAAGGCACTAAAGTTTGATTTTTTCATGACGAATGTGTTCTAGTTGCAGAGGCGATAGCCGAGGCAAATAAAACACGTGAAATCATAAAAACTTTAGTACCAAGGTACATATTATATTTTTCCGAAATCCTAAAATTTGAAGAAAATCTGACAATTTTATAACGTTCTGTAGCAAATGTGATTAGCTGTTTTCTTTTTTTACGTTCATTCATTAGAACTACTTTAAAAATAAAAAGATGTTGAGGTTAACATCAACTCGTTTTATAGACATCCGTCATTTGTGTTCATCAATTTTTAGAAATTTTAAAAGTGTACCTACATTAACGGTTATGCTACTTCCCAGGTTGAAATACTTGTTGGTGGCAGTGATATTGACAACCTCTCGATTAATAATGTTTGAACTCATTGTTATTTAAATTAACATCTTTTAATAATTTGAAATTGTGCATTGATAAACCAACGCGTTTTTGGTAAACAATCATATTCGTGTATTGATCAATTCTAATGCAAAATAAATACATTAAGATTCGAAGTATTTTCTACACATTTGCTTAAACAATTTCATCATTTGCTCTGGCGTTGACTATTAATTTAAAACATTTGAATCGCAATAATGAAACAAATATAACCTGCGATAATTTAGAGAGATTAGAGAAATTAAATTAGTTAATTACAAGGATTTAATTAATAATCTAAGAAATTTTAAATGAGATACAATTACTACTTATAAATGTTGAAAATTATTTTAAAATAATTTTCAAATTATTGAAAGATAATGTAACTATTACAAAGAAAATAACTATAAAAAATAGAAAAATTAAAAAAACCTGGATTAATAAAAATTTGGTAACTGAAATTGGTATTAAAAATTTTTTGTTCAAAACATACCAAAAAAACAAGTCTGAAAATAATTGATTAAACTATAGTCTGTATACTATTGGCGCGGAGCAATAAATCATAATTGCTTGAAATAATTTCTTTTATTTTCTTGTAAAAGCGGTACTTCTACGGTTAAGTAAAAACCAATAAATTCTAACCAAAATACGATTATTGTGCCGCTCTTGCACCATTTCGACCCATCTAGGTCTGAGAACATAAGTTTAATCTGTGAAACACGTTGCCATCAGCCCAGGTACTGACGAAACGAGAATCATAGTTAGATGTGGGTATTATACCAAGATACAAAAATAATGGTATATAATACGTAAGAAATAAAATTTGTAATGTGATCTACTATACAAATAAAATAAATAAAATTTATGACATAAATATAAAATAAAATAGTAATGCAGATATCGTCAGTAGTTATAGGATGCCGATCCTAGACCACATTAGAAGTGGCCCAGGATCGGGATCAGGGTTTCGGGAAAGATCGTATGTAAACGTGAAGGGCAAAGCACTTCGGCAGTGGCCTAGAATCGGCATGTGGTTTTGAGGAGAAAGTGGTAGGATAATGTCTGGTATGATCGTAGGAAGAACATGAAGCTCTTGCTGCCGGTTATGTAAATGGAGGTAGTACATTACGTTTTTGTGTTTTAAATGTGTTTACACTTTATGTACTATGTAGATGTTATTTGTCAAACATTGTGAAAAAAAGCTAATTTAAATTCTAGTTTTACATTTATTTTAAGTTGATTGAATTTTCTTTAGATCAATTTCTTTGTATTTACGCAATATTGTTCTTGTTTATCCAGCTATTGTGCGTTGAATCAAACCCTAACCATTTTACAAACAGTTTAGAGCCTTTTTCTTAAAACTTTTCAACTAAGTAAGTGTCTTTGTGTTTAACTTTTTGCAATTCCATTTCATAAAACGCTCCTAAAATATTTTCATTTTTCATATCTTTTAATAAATATGTAGTTGGGTTAGTTAATTTAATTTTTCTAATTATAAAAATTTCGTTAGACCAATTAGGTGTATAACCTTTTTCAAATTCTTTTCGATATTTGCTAATTCTTACATGATCCCCAACCAAAAATTTGTTGTGTTTACTTGCTATTTTTACGTGTGAGTATACAGATTTTAAAATCCGTTTTTCATTCTTTTTGTTGACCATTGATGGTTTCATTCGAATTGTTCGATGAAAGGAGTTATTATAACGATTTGTAATATCATCTAATATGTTTATCCATTTGTAATTACCGCGTAAACTAAACTGTTTCCACATGATGTTTTTTAATGTGCGATTAACGCGTTCAACAATAGAAGCTTTTTTAGTGCTAAACGTGCTGTAATGGTTGATTTTATATTTTTCATCAATTTTTGAAATGTGTTGTTGTAGAACTCCAATCCTTCATCAGTTTGTAAATTTTTTGGTGAATACTTTAAATGTGACAAGATTTTTTCCATTGCGTTCGTTACATGTATCGCATTTTTAATTTTAATGGAACCGTCCAAACATATTTCGAAAAACAGTCAATTACAACAAGTATATATTTAAACTGGTTATTTTCATTTGCATACGAAACCATATCTACTAAATCAGCTTGTAATGTTTCATTAATACCTCTTATTATAACACGTCGTCTTTTGAAATTGATTCTTGCTGGTTTATGTAGCTCTGATACTATATCTGATTTTGTAGAAGATGGGATACATTTTTTTGTTGACTTCTGTCGAATCATTTTTTTTTATACTGAGTTAGTTTCAATGTTAATAGGACATTTAACTACTATTTCAGCAAATAATTTATGAAATCTGTTAGCGAAACTGTTTTGCTGATTATTTAATTCAAAAGATATAACATCCCCCATTTTAAGTAGACAATTAATAGCATCATTGCTAGTGTAAGGTTTTCCATTTATGTTCAATACCACATTGTCAATGTTAATAAGTACTCTTTCAATTACACCCATTCTTAATGGAAACGAATATGTGGTTTTGTCTGCAGGCAACAAAACTTATGCTCTACAACTCTACTTGATTGAAATGATAGAATATGACTATAAAACATGTTATTAAAAACATTATGCGGTTCATTTTGGATATTATGATCAGATGTTTGGTTATGTTTTATTATATGACGACCAAACTTGTCTAGAGTCATTTTCTTAATAAATTATATTCGCTTCTCGTAATTCTTCTAAAATGGAGACAATTTCGTTTGTGTGATTTGTATGACCTGCTGTTTGAGACGCTACTAACAATTTTAACCTATCAACTAATTCATTAGCATTATCCCAATAAATATAATCAATGGGACGATTGTTCACTTCTTTGAATAATCCCTTACCTAAGGTTTTTTTGGTCTCTTTGGTGTTTCAAAATAGTTCGGTTGATTAAAATATAGAGGACCGATAATAGATTTATATTTTTCTGATCTGGTTCCTAGTATTTTACTATTAGGATCAAAATTACTTCTGCAAGCATTACTAATATCTAAAATCTCTTTGTATTTATACAAATCGTCTTGAGTATAAGCAATAGGGAGTGTTTTTAAATAATAATTCGTACAATCCTGGTGACGCTTTATAAAAATTTTCATTTACTTTTAAGTCTGATCCAACAAATTCTACTACAGCTGTTCCTATATAGAACTTTTCTTGAAAGCTGTCATGTCGTATACCAGTTCTATGATCAAACTGCCGTTTTTTATCATGTATCATGGCGTCTATATATTTTCGAGGCAGTTCATCGAAAGTTGCTAAATATTCATCATAAACGTTAGTATCAAGAATTGGTTGCAAATTTTGTTTGCTTTCTTCAACCGAATGTTGAATTAAATCATCCAAATCATAATCGTCTGCAACATCTACTGGTTCTGAAACAAAAACTGTCTCTTCGCCGTCGTTTATTAAGTCTGTCGTTGGCACAGGATTTTTACTTAAACCATTTTCGTCTTCTATTTCACCCATTTTTCGTCTTTTAATGCTTGAATTTTTTTCCTAAGATTTGAAAATTTTGTGTTAAAACTATTATCATTTTTTCTCTTAAAGTTAGATATTGGTGTTGATTCAAACATAGGATGTTTACTTCGTGATTTTACATTTGCTTCATCTTTTTATTTACATGTAATTGATCAGATATTGTTTCTAATCGTTTTGTAATGGGAAAAAGGCCCTTTCCTGTGTAACTTCATTCCGTTTTAGTAATTCAAACTTTCGTTTTACTTCTTTCTCTTTTTAATAAGTTTTTAGTTAGTTCAACTTCATTTGACAAATTATTGTTAAAATTCATCACGTAAGAGACTAGACGTACGTTTATTACTTTAAATGTTTAATGAATAACTTGTAAAGCTTCTTATATATATGTACCATATCTAAATAAAACCACTAGCCAACCAAACAGTTTAAAAGTAAAGAAAACACAACTAATAAATTTAAAAAAAATTGTTGTGTTTACGAAATATGTAACAATATTGTAAGTAAACTCAACAGTTTTTAATACAGCTTATAAAAACCATTTTATTCATATTTTGATTGCGCTTGTATATACACTTACAAAAATGATCATTCTTAAGTTGAAAAAGGTTGAATAAAACAGTCAAATCCTTTTCTGTATCTACCAAAATTAATATCCCTTTCTTTGTCAATAACTAAAAATCCATAACTTTCATTCCAACATAATGAACACATTTTCTTAAATTCATCAAACGTTAAATCCGTACCAACACTATCATCATAAATATGACGTAAATTTAATGTATCTTGTTTAAATAATATTATGAAGTTAGCGTTATCTCTGATTAATTGTTTTGGAATGCGGCTGTAAGTTTGACATAAATAAAAACAGTCTATATCATTGTGTCGACCCATACTAAAATATTCTTTCATTAAATTTTGTTTGTCACAAACTACATCATCAAAAATAAATACAGAATTAGATTTTGCTTTTGATGGTGAAGGTATATTACTTTCTAAATTATTAAATGCAAAATAATTTATACCTTCTATAGGCATCAATAAATTTTTCAGGTATTGATATTTTGGTTGAAAAAGTGATTTTGAATAAACGTAAACGTTTTTGAAACGCAATCCGTTGATGTGTTCAATTAAGCTAAGCATTACGTTAGTTTTTCCACAATTTGATGGCCCCACAATAAGGCCACGAACGGTTGATGGCAGTAACTCACCGTGCCTTTTATTAGTGTTACTATTTTGTATGTCATTATTAGACACCGTTAGTGCGATTGGTTGTTGCACAATTCGCATTTTAATGAAAACTAAAAATTATGTAGGTTTGAAAACTATAAATGCACTAGTTTTTTAAAGAATAATTAGTATCTGTTTAACCGTATGTAATAAATCTTATACATGTTAATTCGGGACTTTGTCAAACCACTTAACAAAAAAAATTATCATAAATATAAAGGTAGCGGTCTTGTAAATTCAGTTATAAATAACCTACCATTTGAACTACACATACCAGGATATAATTTTTGTGGACCAGGAACAAAATTACTTGAACGACTTGAAAGAGGGGACCGGGGTATTAACCAATTAGATGAAGCCTGTAAAGAACACGATATAGCTTATACTAACAACAAAAACATTGAAAACAGGCATAAAGCGGACAGACGTCTATTGCAAAAGCTAAATTTATATTTTACTCTAATTCACCGTTTAAAGAAAAATATCATCTTTAGGTGTAATAGCTGCTATGAAAACAAAAGTAAAATTAGGAATGGGTTGTTCCTCTAGTAAGAAGAGATACCTGACAAAAAGAAAGAAAGTTAGAAAAACACGCGGAAAAGGATTAAAATTTAATGATCTAATTAAAATTGCAAGATCTGCATTAAGAGGAAAAAAATTGGGACTGTCAGAGGTGCTACAAAAGCAGCAATAAATGCTTTAAAATCTCTGAAAGATCGGAAGAAAATAAAACACGCTCGAATAATTCCGGTGCCAAAGGTTGGCGGATTTTTACCATTAATTCCCATTTTTGCCGCTCTTGGTGCAATAGGATCGTTAAGTGGAGCAGCAGCCATCGCAAAAGCAGTAAATGCGGCTAGAAGTGCTAAAGATCAACTTAAAGAAAACCAAAGGCATAATCAAACTATGGAAGCTATAGCATTGAATAAATCTGGAAATGGTTTATACTTACAACCATATAAAAAGGATATGGTCTTTTTTAGGACCACGAAAAATACAAAACAAAATTGGATAAAACTTCCTAGACGGCCGTTAACTAATATAGATCTAATCCATTATGCAAAAAGTTAAAGATAAAACATTTTCGGGGGTTTTTATGAAAGATGGATTACCAAAATCAATAAAATTAAAAGAATGCGGTATATTAAATTTAGATAATCAAAAGGTGAGGGAACTCATTGGACAGCTTATAAAAAATTGGCGAACGTGCTATGTATTTTGATAGTTTTGGAAATTTACAACCTCCATTAGAATTAATTGAATACTTAAAAGCGGCGGTCCTTGTAGCATAATTTACAACCATAAAAATTTTCAGTCGTTTAATAGTTTCAATTGTGGACATTTATGTTTGAAATTTTTATATAATAACAATAATAATAACGGGCTTCTCGGTAGACCACATAGTTAGATGTTGGCTTTACAACCGAAAAGACCCGGGTTCAAATCTCTCTACCAACAAAAACTTCTAAATTGATATTGAAACTTTAACTCCATCTAGTAGGGCAAATTAAAATTAATAATATTTGGTTATTATATATTCTAATCCGATAACACTTAGAAGGTAAGTTAATATCCACATTTAGTTACAGGTTAGCATGTGTTCCACATTTACTCTGACAGGAACAGATTCTGTTCTTTCTAGTAAGTATTATCCACCGATCATATTAGATGGTGATAATTATGGTTTGGGGTTGATAAATTTAGAAACGTTTAATACAATAGCAAACATAGACAATAGTAATAACAAATTTTATTTTGTACTTCAAAATGGTAAAACATCTTACATCGAAATTCCTGAAGGTTCTTATGAGATTGATGATATAAATAATTATTTAAACAAAACTCTTACAAAGTATGTAATAATGGAAAATAAGAATGCAGATGAACCTTTACCTTTGCCTGTAATTCATATAAAAGGAAATAACAACACTTTACGATCTGAAATTAAATCCACGTTAGATATAGATTTCTCCAAAGAAGGTTCTATAAGTGAATTATTAGGTTTTAATCCAAGAATTTTAAAAGCAAACGTAAGAAACACATCAGATTTTCCATGCAAAATTTTTAAATTGAATGCGCTGTGCATAGAATGTAATATCATATCTAGTTCGTTCAGAAACGGTGAGCCAGTGCATGTAATTCACGAATTTTTTCCATCAGTCCCACCTGGATATAAAATTATTGAAACTCCTTCCAACGTAATTTATTTACCAATTAACACTAAGCAAATAGATGAAATTACTATAAAAATAACAGATCAAGATCGAAACTTAGTCAATTTTAGGGGAGAAGTGATAACGATAAGACTGCATCTTCGAAAATATAATAAATCTTTGTGATGGGAATAATTTTTATAAAAATAAAAACGGAAGTAAACAATTATATATTCCAAATACTCTGAAAGATTATATAAATCCAACAAATAAATCTAAATTTATCAGTCGGCGTACTAGAATCAATCCATTAACACGGCAGAACAAAGAATTTCTGGAATCTTTAGGAGTTCAAGTGAGAAAACAAAAATGAATTATGAAACTTTAAATGTAAACGAAGCACCATTTTTGATGGTACCATTGTATACGCCGAAAAACGAAGTCACCCACCTTATGCCTCAAGTTCCTTCAACAATAACGACGAAATAAGAATTCCTATACAACAACAAGACATATACACGGTACCTTGGTGTAGTTCTTTACATATTCAAGGAAGTGTAGAAGCATATAATGATCAAAATCAAAAGATCCAAACACCTCTTATTCAATTTGTTAATATGGGAATTTTATTCTTATTCGATGAAATTCGTTTAGAAGTTGCTGGAGAAGTTATAGATCGTGTTAGAAATCCGGGAATTACATCTGTTTTAAAAGGTTATGCATCTTATAATAAAGGAGAAAGCAAAGCGCTTGAAAACGGTGGTTGGTTTCAAAAGGTAATTCGACATTAATGGATAGAGCGACGGGTAGTTTTGAAGCTGTTATACCTCTTCATGTGATTTTAGGATTATGTGAAGACTTTAAAAGAATTGTTATTAATTGTAGACAAGAATTGGTGATGCTTCGCAGCAATACAGACAATAATGCTTTAATATTTGATGATAATACAAAATCGGTAAAAGTTCAACTACATAAGATAATATGGCGTGTTCCACATGTATCTGTTTCTATTAAAGAACAATTAAAGTTGTTGGATATTGTTAAGAGTGCAAGAGAATTATACATTCCATTTAGAAGTAGAGAATTGCATGAGTATCCAGTATTACCGCAAACACAAAACCACACTTGGGCTATTAAAACTTCTGTAGAAAAACCTCAATGTATAATTTTTGGTTTTCAAACTGATAGAAAAAATAATATAAGTAAAGATTGCAGTCGTTTCGATCATTGCAATTTGACAAATATTAAGGTTTTTCTTAACGATACTTCTTATCCCTATGACAATCTCAATTTAAATTTTGGAAAAATCAGTACGCACTACTGTATGAAATGTTTTCAGAATTTCAACCTTCATTTCTTTATAAAGATAGCGAACCAATATTTACACCAGAGGAATTTAGGGGATATGCTCCCATAGTAGTAATAGATTGTTCTAAACAAAAGAAGAACTCAAAAAGGTCCGGTGGATATAAAATTGAATTTGAAACAAATGTAAATATACCTGATAAAACTACAGCATATTGTTTAATACTTCATGACAGAATTGTAAAATATGTTCCAATAAGACATATTATATCACTAGTTTAGTATATGTAAATTATGTATACATGTAAGGTAAAATGAGGTGCAAAATAAAACACTATAAACACAACAATTCTTTTATTTATTTTTAATTATTTGATAGTAACATTAACAAAGATAATGTTTCTTCATAATCCTTCAAAGTAGATGAAGGCCATCTTCCAGAATCTGGACCACATGTCCATCCTAATACCGCTTCCGGATTTTGTTTTCCTCTCTCGATGTTATGTTGAATCCATAATAATAGATCAGCATGTTCTTGATTATTGAGACAATCAATTTTAAATGGTATGTTTTTACAGAGAAGTGTAGTCACCATTTTTTTTAAATTTGACTGTCAGCCAAATACGCTGCCTTACAGACGAATTCGTTTATACATGATTTAACATCTTTATGATTTCTAACAATATTATGAATCGGGTAGTCTAGCATACATACATTATCAATATTAAATCCAGATAGTAGCTTCATAATATACAATTTATGTGACATATTGCGTTCCAACTTATAAAATTCTAAAATTTTGTAAAGTTTTTTAAATTTAATGTTTCATACTTTTGTGTTGTGCAAATATTTACAATATTGTTAACATAATTATCTAAACTGGTCCTCTTATCCAAAAGTAAACCTAAGTTAGTCACAGTTAAGTGTCTTCCATAAGATGCTGTGAAATATACCATATCGTTCGGAACCACAAAATCTTCTTTGCTTAATAAGACGACAAAATTTTCTTTTGCAGCATTGGTGAGACTGGAGCGGACTGCATTCTTAATATGCTTTTCATAAACTTTTTCTTTTGCTTCTTGTGCTTCTAATTCAATTTTAAACATCATTTCCATTGTCTTGTAGATACTTGACTACAATGCACTTTCCGTAATGCAAGCTACGATTTTATAATATTACTCCCTCCCAACGCATTATTCTTTATTCGTAATGTAAATATCCCCATGGTCTTGTATCGGTGCTATTAAAACTGAGTACACGTTTATCATCATAAGGACTAAGAACGACTTTGTTTTGTTTAATTGAAAACACATTGTGTTGTTTAGATTTAATAAGACGTTGAATTGTTTCAAAAATATTTTTATTGAACAAACATTTTTGTAATCCTCGAAAGTTATGGATTTTATGGACGATTTTTACAACCTTTAGACTTTTTATTAACTTTGTAGCAATGTCCTCTTCAACAGTATAAGAGTACATTTTAGATCTAAGCCCTACAAATTCAAGCATTAATTTACCATTATTTTCATCTTTCATTAGTCCAGGCTGTTTTTTGTTTTTTGTTTTATTTGATAAACGTTGTTCGCAGTATAGTCAGAAGTGTCAAAACGATAACTATCTCGTTTAATATATTCATAAATGTCTGCATTTTTAAAACTGTAAATCAAACTGTCCGTATCTGTATATAATAATTTTGAGTTTTGCCCAAACGTTTTTAAAACATAGTCATAATGAAATTCGTATAGAAAAATTTTGAAACATCTAAAATACTAAATCCTACATAAATAGGTTTGTTAATACAAATTTCCAATTTATTCATTTCAATAATTATCATATCTTCATCAAATACAACCGAACTATGAAAATTTGGTTTTGAAATAAGAGACCGCACCCCCATTGTCCATCCCATTTTGTTACTAATCGTATATCTCTATGCTTTCTAACATTTTCCATGCATTTTCCATATATAGCGTTTATCATTAATTTAAAAAATCTTTTCAAAGTCATTTTTAGATTCCTGTCGTAATTTTGTATTCATATCTATGTATGGCTTTAACCATGGAGATTGACTAAATCTGAGTACTCTATGAACTTTTTAAGTTGCATTCCTAGCCTTAAATACATTTTCAAATTTCTGTAGTGAAGAATATACTGCTTTTTCGGAAATAGAGTTAACAATAACTTTTTCATCTTAGTTCTTGAATGTGGAGGGATCATATGTTCCGGGGCTAACGGTAAATCGCTATGTAAATCATGTAACTGTTTTGGATATTCCAAATCGCACTCGATGATGTAACCAAAAGCAAAATCGTCCGGAGTATTGATAATTTGTAGAATATCATAGTTATCTATAAATTCAAAATTTCCATATGGAAGGTATTGAGACATGGCAGCTCCATATAAATTATTTACATCAAAATACATTAAATATGTACTATCTATATTTATATCAAATCCGTGTTGCATATATTTATTATTTGCTTTTGCATACCTGTTGGAGCATTGAGAAACCCCTCCTCTAATTCCTTTTTCAATAAACATAACTGTATCTATATCGGTAAGGAGTTCTAACGAAACTTTGGTAGTTTTTAGCATTGCATCAAAAGTTAATCCGGGTGCAGTATAATAATGTAAAGGGTCTAAGGTATACGTATTTAAACACGTTTCTCGAAAAGCTTCAAATACATCAGCTAATAGAAGTACATCCGTTTTCAGGTATAAATCGGAATATTCACCCAGATTTTGAATTTTAAAAGTTTTCCAAACATTTATGGCATGATCATAATCTTCATTACTAATGTGTTCATCTCTCAATTGAGAATAAAAATCTTCTTTATTTGGTAAATGGGTTTCTTCCAATTTTGCCCAAGAATCTATATAGTCGTAAGGGAAGATTCCTTTTGTTTAATAAATTAAATTCTTCCAAATTTTTACAATTAACTTTAGTAATGTATTTACGATCATTTTGTAAATTAGAAGAAAGTTTATCTAAGCTTTGTGGCATGAAACGGAATGAATCAATAAACCTAAGAGTAATACCAAATTTAGGGACAGACTTGCTAAACGAAATATATTTTTCTTTATTCATTGGTAATAGTTTAATGCTTCCTTCAAACGATGTAGCTAACTTTCTAATGATGAAATGTGCATCGTAACCACTTAAGTTATGAAATACAACTGGTATACAATGCTCATCTTTAAAATTTAAGTTGCATGCTTGATGAGCAGCTCCTCTAAATTTTCCAGTTTGGTGATTGTGATCTCGTACTTTAACTTGCGTATCACAAAATAGTTCTTTACAAATATGACATAGTTCAGAAGTAAAAATTGTTGATTTTGTTGGTAATTGAGAATTTCCATTGGAACAATTGTTTTAAGTAGTTCATGGCACATGTGACTAATATCTTTCAATTCGCATACAAACCAATCTATGCAATCAATTCCTCGGTGCATTTTAAACTTCGAAATAGAGTCATCATAAGAACATTTTAAATAATAAGCAACACTAAATGGTATATGTTTTTGGTATGGTGTGCTCTTGTTTTCGGTTTCATTAAGATTACGCTTTTCCAGAATACATTCCAAATCCGCATAAATAACAAATGGAACCTTCTCTTGATAACGATAATTTTAAATGATAAGTATTTATCCTTTGGTTTTGGTAAAGTTATTGAACACTCATTAGAATTAATACAATAATTTTTATGTTTCTCGAGAATATTTAAAGTTGTGAAGTAATTTAGACATCGTTCACAGATAAAAATCTTATGCTTATGAGATGATACTTGGTTCGATAAAAGAGCAGATAAGTTTTAATCCAAACAAAGTGAAAACGGAGGTGTATGTCAGATAACTCATTTACACTTGTCTGAAATGTTTTGCTCAAAGGAAGCATAAGGAGATTTATGATTTTGACACTTCTATCGATAACAGGGCTAAGCGAACAAGGTAAAATTTTATTATTTTCAATGCTGAACAAGTTAATGGATAAATTATTAAGTTTTTCAAACCTTCTTATATCTTTTATTGTTATGGGAAAATTTAAACCGTCAGAATTTAAAACATCTTGAAAATGTGGATACGAAGACTTTCTATTAGAATGCGTGTTAACCGGATACAAAGCAGATACGACAGACCAAAGGAAGCAATACGAATCGTTGTTGTTAATGTTTATAACAGCATGTTTCTTCTGAATATAATCTGGAACCGATACATATGTTGAATAACCTACTTTAAGAGGATCATGTTTATTAATATTTACTTTTAGTCCTAAAAGCTCATACAAAGCCAACCCACTATCTTCTTTTCAGAAAATTCTTCTAGTTTTGTCGCAAGCTTATCAAAGACATATTCTTGATACCATTGTTTTAAATTAGTTGAAATATCTATAACGCTATTTTTAGTACAAAATGTTTTTAAACTTATTTCTCCTGCTTGAGGTTTAATAAAATGAGCGCTTAAAATAACATTTACTTTAAGCATTGATTTTCTGACAGCTTGTTTAATTTTCAAATTAAAACATTTCAAAGATTTCTTCAAAAAGTTAAAGGATCTTTATATTAATACTTGATATAAATCCTGTAAGAATTCTATTGTTGAAACATGATTCTACATCTTCCCAGCTCACATTACGCTTTTTAGGTTTAACATTTATTGATAATCCTTTACCAGATATTATTCCAGATGTTAATTTTCTTTTTAACTCATTAAGTTTCAAACGATAACATTTCAAATATGCTAAACTTGCTTCTATAGAAGAAGAGGATTCAAACACATTATTTTTATGAATCTGATATTTAATAGCTTTACGAAGAGTATTTATAGTACGATTAATATGAAGTTTAAGTTTATTTACTTCATTTACCGATTTTATGTTGTCTATGTACTTTCGTAGCACTACCAAGTATCGCTTGCATGTATTGCTTAGAGTACTATTCATTACGTATTTAAAATTTGTTATGTTAAAATATCAAAGATAGTAGTAGTACTTCTATCACGAACTCGAGAACAACCCAAACGGCGATAGTATACGAACTAAAAGACAATGGTATAGTAGGGATTAAAACTGGAAGGGAAAGTTGAATAAATTTAAGCAAACTGGAATAGAAAAGCATTACTATTTCAATACATTGTTTTACAACTTTCAACTGAGTTATTAATTATGTCAGCCGCTAACAATAACAACCATCAATTAGGACCAGGTAATATAGAGCCTTTTTAACTAGTTGTATTCTAAACATATATATGGGTTTATAGACATGGTGATGTGTCCGTACAACCAATTCCACATTATGTTGCGGCACCGGCTGAGAAACACCTTTACAAATGCCACCCGGAGAGACGTGCAAAGAGGAAGCCCAAAACAAAACATATGGAAGAATGGGAAAGGAATCAAGTCCTACGGCCTCCCATTCAACCAAAATTTATGCAAGATGTACCTCCTCTGGGTGAGGACGAATATTGGGATGAGGAAGAACCATGCCAGCCGTATGTGCCGCAATTAAATAATGTTTATATTAATAAGAAAGGTTTTGTGTATAACAAAAACAATAAATATATTTTAAACTACGTTTTATTTTAATTGCCTTACTTTGTTATTGTCGATGCGGGTAGAATATATAATTTAAAAAGTTGGATTGTCAAGTGTTAGAGGGTGTGTGGCGAAGCAAGCCCACTTTTGGTCTTGGTGTCAAGCATTTCCTGCGTTTTTAGAAGAGCTTTTTTAAATTTTTAGGTAACCTAACATTCTGATAGTTGATGATACATATTTTATGAACAAGTCTTTAAAGTAAAAATATGCAACTTTAACATGTTTAAAAAATTATTTATCCTAACTGACTAGAGGTTATCTTCTGAAAATAGATTTTTTCTACAAAATATAAAATAATTGCTTATAATGCACTTCAATTTTTCAAAGATGAATCTGTCTACCTTAGGTAGTAACTTTAAGTTTGATTGAAAAAACGTTAAGTTATTACAGCACGCTTTCACCCGAAGGGGGTAAGCGTGGCGAAGCAAGCCCACTTTTTTCGGTCTTGGCACTAAATCTAGTTTCAATGATTGATGAAATTTATCAACTTTTTGAAAGTTAGATTAGTTAAGAATTTTTAAAAATGGTCTTCTAAAACGTCGGAAATGCAGTGTAATTTGACACCAAGACCGAAAAGCGTGGGCTTAGCTTCGCCACGCTTACCCCTTCGGGTGAAAGCGTGCTGTAATAACTTAACGTTTTTTTCAATCAAACTTAAAGTTACTACCTAAGGTAGACAGATTCATCTTTGAAAATTGAAGTGCATTATAAGCAATTATTTTATATTTTGTAGAAAAATCTATTTTCAGAAGATAACCTCTAGTCAGTTAGGATAAATAATTTTTAAACATGTTAAAGTTGCATATTTTTACTTTAAAAGACTTGTTCATAAAATATGTATCATCAACTATCAGAATGTTAGGTTACCTAAAAATTTAAAAAGCTCTTCTAAAAACGCAGGAAATGCTTGACACCAAGACCAAAAGTGGGCTTGCTTCGCCACACTTACCCTCTTTACTTGACAATTACTTCCAATCCTTTTTTTTAAATTATATATTCTACTTGCATCGACAATAACAAAGTAAGGCAATTAAAATAAAACGTAGTTTAAAAATATATTTATTGTTTTTGTTATACACAAACCTTCTTATTAATATAAACATTATTTAATTGCGGCACATACGGCTGGCATGGTTCTTCCTCATCCCAATATTCGTCCTCACCCAGAGGAGGTACATCTTGCATAAATTTTGGTTGAATGGGAGGCCGTAGGACTTGATTCCTTTCCCATTCTTCCATATGTTTTTGTTTTGGGCTTCCCTCTTGCACGTATCTCCTCCGGGTGGCATTTGTAAAGGTGTTTCTCCAGCCGGTGCCGCAACATAATGTGGAATTGGTTGTACGGACACATCACCATGTCTATAAACCCATATATATGTTTAGAATACAACTAGTTAAAAGGCTCTATATTACCTGGTCCTAATTGATGGTTGTTATTGTTAGCGGCTGACATAATTAATAACTCAGTTGAAAGTTGTAAACAATGTATTGAAATAGTAATGCTTTTCTATTCCAGTTTGCTTAAATTTATTCAACTTTCCCTTCCAGTTTTAATCCCTACTATACCATTGTCTTTTAGTTCGTATACTATCGCCGTTTGAGTTGTTCT
Source organism: Abscondita cerata (assembly GCA_030710515.1). Classification (NCBI taxonomy): domain Eukaryota; kingdom Metazoa; phylum Arthropoda; class Insecta; order Coleoptera; family Lampyridae; genus Abscondita; species Abscondita cerata. The sequence goes on along the minus strand of JALBCR010000796.1, from coordinate 6,326 downwards.
CGAGTGAACAACTTCGGGTGAAAGCGTGCTGTAATAATTAAACGTTTTTCACCAATCAATCTTAAAGTTACTACCTAAGGTAGACAGATTTATTTTTGAAAATTGAGTTATTACATCACGCTTACCCTCATTTGGGGTTCATAAGTGTTAAACAGTTTTGATTAACTACACATATTAGTACGTCTGATGTACATATTAACAAACCTTTAATTTTTTAGTATTTGAGTATACATTTGTGTTTCCAATTTTAACCATTATTACAGACTGTACACTTACTACCCAAAAGTTTTATTGACAAACTGTTGAATACATAGAACACTGATTGAAAGTACACGTTAAATAATGAAGTTCAGTTCATTGAAAATGTTCCTTTTCCATTTTGAGAGTTTTGATTCTATTAATTTTCTTTATTAAAACATATTTAAGTAATTGTTCTGCAGCCTTAATTCTACTCTGAAACCTGATTTTGTCTACTAAATAATAGTTCCGCCTGTCTTCATGTAGATCATTTAAATCATATTCAAAACTCTGTCACTAAATCGCACTCGTTTATAATTCTTAACCATTGTTACAAGCTATACACTTTTTCTACTAAGTTGTATTCACAATTTGTTTTATTTTTGTGTCCTGTTTAAAAAATATGATGTTAAGTGTTTTCCACCTTGGCGTTTTACAATATCGTGCAAAGAGCACATGAGACACTTTGTGTTTCTAAATCAGATTCTCCTTTACAACTAGGACACACAAATTTAATAGATATTGGCATCTTAATCATACCACGGTCAACAATTATTTAAAAATTATTAAAATTATATATACTATATATTATGTATATGATGAAACAAAGGTGGTTAAAAGAAACACACATTATTATGAAATACATTTATTATTACAATTTTACATTTTTTAAAGCTTTATTAATTTCATATATACTAATTTTATGCGATAAATATTCCAAAGATTTTAAATATAACTTCAACCTTAGCTTATACATTTTCTTAATTGCACTTCTTTATTCATTTTTTGGTTCTTGAATAAACTCAATATTAGTAGTCAGGCCAACTGCTCCTTTACTGATGATATAAATATTTTTTGATGTCTGTATTTCTTTATTAATCCTATTGATGTCTGCAACCGTAAACTTTGATGTAAATCTTTGCGGAAGAGGTGTTTTGAAGTCTTCACATTCAACAAGCACTTGTTCACCAAATTTTCCGTCAACTTTACTAAAAGATTTGACTTTAATTTTTCTTCTATTGGTAGGCTTCTTGCACTTACATAAGGAAGCAAATGAGTAGACACGTTCAAGTCAGCAAAAATGCCATTTTAGAAATTAATTAATAAATTTAAGGTTGAAGTTTAACAAATTGATATTACTGTAGAACTAATATGCATTTCAAGATCCTAAATTTATATCTAACCGTTTTCCCCTCTCTTTTATTACTTAACAACATGCGTTTTACTCGATGATACCCGACATTATCCTACCACTTTCTCTCAAAACCATGCCGATCTAGGCTACTGCCGAAGGTGCTTCCCTTCACGTTTACATACGATCTTCCCGAAACCTGATCCCGATCCTGGGCCACTTAATGTGGTCTAGGATCGGCATCATATAACTACTATCGTCAGTACATTTATTACAATTACAATTAATTTGCGGGACCGATTTTTAGGCATCAAAAGTAAATTGGACTCAATTATAAAATTATGTGGTTGTCATGGAAACTTATCAAAATGAATAGATAAAAGTAACAGGCATAAAAATGTTCATTTAAATAACAAGACATTAGTAGGTAAAATAGGTATATTTAAAAATAACTGACAATACTCATTCATGGTTACAATAAATGGTGTTTAGAGAGTAGAACACTGTTTCAGGCACATTACGCTTGGTCATTTAACTTTCTTCCTCGTCTGAAATTTCCATTTCGGAATCAGAATTACTGTCTTGTGTGTTTAGTGATATAATAATTGGCTCCAATGTTATCTCTACTAAATTATCCAGTTGCCAACATTTGTCTTCTTCCTTAACGACATGAGATACACAGTTCTTCCATCTTTCAGGTGTTACTTTGTTTAATGCATTTTCCAGAAGTTTTTCACGTCGTCAAGTTTAAAAGTGGTATTGTTACGAGCGACGTCACCTTTTACTTAAGCCCAAACCAACTCTATAGGATTCAGCTCACAATGGTAAGATGGTAAACGCAGTACTTCAATGCCCCGATTCTTTGCCATTTCGTCAATAACAGACGTATATACTTATTCTTATCAACTTTAACAATATCCAATAATTTTCTTTTCACCATGTCATCCTTAAAAATTATATCCTTAACAGATAACCAATCTATAATTTCTGCTTTCCTCCAAGCGCTGGTAGGTAAATTTTCGTATCTTCGTGAGTGGTAGCTGGCGTTGTCCATAACTATTATAGATCCCTGGGGTATCAAATCTAGCATCTGCTCAAAATATTCTTCAAACACATTAGCATTCATGTCTTCGTGGTAGTCGCCAGTTTTCTTTGATTCGAATTCTAACAAACCACCATCCTACAAAGCCATCTTCATTGCCAATATGAGTAATAATTAACCGTGTTCCTTTCCATCGAATCTCCCTTCTATAAATCCTTGTCGAGCACTCGTTACGGTATTATCATGCCATGTTTTTTACGGTATGTCCTGCATTGATCCAGGTTTCATCCAAATAGAATATACGCCTGCCTTCACGCCTATATTTTCTTATTTCCCGAAGATAATTTTTCCTCCATGTAATAATCTCTTGTTTGTCAATTAAAACGGATCTTCTATTTATCTTCTCCAAGTAAACTTCAACTTGCGAAGAAGTTTCCACAGTGTTCTACGACTCATTTGGGGTAGATTTTATCCTCATTTACTGCTAGTAAAATTTTATCGATTGTAAGAATCTCTTTCCGTAAGTAGAACGAGTGAACCTTTCTACGGACAGAATTCCTCATTGCATCATCTAATTCCATCGGGCGCCGACCAGGAGATGGAAGTGGGTGAAGCACTTGTCCCAATTTTTTCTTTCCCTCACTAGTTTATAAATGGTGGATTTTTGATATTCCGTCATTGCAGAACATAATCCTACAATATCATCGACACTTTTTGCAGGGTGTTGACATCGAACAGCGTCATGCACATTTAAAATTATAATTTTTCATTAGCAGATAACGCACCACTTTTAACACGTTTTGCTGGTGAAAAGTTTTCCATTTCAAAATTATTTGCACTAACACACAAACAAACAAACAAGCCGATTCATTGCTAATAACAAACTAAACATATTTTCATTTAGAAAGTATACGAAGCCCTTCGGTCAAACAACTAATTATCTGTAATCTTTCGTAGAAATTACAACCCGTCTGCCGTAATGACTGCGCTAACGACCCCACTTTACCTGATGATAGATAATCCAACACACATTTTGACGCTAAAGAATAATTGTTTTAAAATTACTTTATTTAGCTATATCGATTCTTAATTGTAATAATAAAAGAAACAAACCACATAATAGTAAATAATTTTTTTGAAATATTCCACAGTTTAATAAGATACAATAGATTCATAACTTTTGTAAAACTCAGTATACGTACCTATATAAAATTAAAAATTTAAAATAGACAAATTGAGAAACGACACATTTGTCATTTATCGATTTTAGAGTTTAATTTTATATTCAAATACTGTGTTTTACAAAAGTTTTGTATCTATTTATATCTTATTAAACGGTGGAATATTGCTGAATTAAATTATTTACTATGAAAAATAGATTCCACAAAGTAAGGATTGAAACAATAAAAGAAACCACATAATAATTCATATCAAGGTAGATTTTACTATTATAATATATTTACCTACTAAAATATGATTTTCCAAACGTATCAGGTACCTACGCCACTGCAATACGAGAGATTCGATAATTCTGACAGGTTTATTACTCTGCGCCAATAGTATACTAAGTATACATACCATTAAAAAAATAAAAAATGACATATTATGCAGAAACTATCGTGAGGAATCAAAAAATATTAAAAATATGTGGGATAATGTAAAAAGTGCTCTTAATTTAAATTCTAACTATAATAAAAAAATTAATACCAAAAATTAAAACATTCAGTAAATCCGGTTTTCAATACCTTTGACTCATTCTCTAGTTATAAGCTGTTAGAATGTGATCTTTTAGATTTGGAAGTTCTTGACATGGTTTCATTAAAAAGTAAATTATTCCCTAAAAACAATGCCAACAATGTATACATTTTCGGAAAAGACAAAAAATTGCCTTTTCAATGATGTTAAGAATTATAGTGTCCTATTTAAACTAAGCTTAGAATTTTGGTTTAAAAAAAGTTGTTTTCGTCAATTTTCATGTAAACAATTGACATGTGGCAACAATGTCAATAGAAACTTAAAGCCTTTTTTATAAAAGTTTAATGAAAAACTGCTCTGTCGATAGCTTTTTCCGTTCTCCAGTTATAAGTTGTTAAAATGTGTCAAATTATACTGGACACTCCTGTATTGTGCAATCGGCGGTTTAGTAAAAAAACTATAAATTTTTAGACTTTTATCAGTTTCTTCTCAATATCTCAGTTGAAAGCATGTCTCAACTGGTATAGTCATTACCCACTTCGAAAGTAGTCTAAATTAATGCAATTTGAGGAACAGATGAATTCTAACGCACAGGAATTGGTTCTCAAGTTATAAACTTTTGAAAATATACACATTTCTTCCATAAATAAATTCTCTTTCTTTCATTTCTCTCAAAAATTGGCTGATGTAACCAAAACCAGTAGTAAGTGGGTTTTGGGGAAAATGCAATATAAACTGCTGTCACTTGTGTCTGCAGAAGAAATTGATAACTTACCAAATATTAAGTTCACTTAAGAAAGTGAATCTTTGGTAGTGTGCTGGCAAGGTAGAAAAGAAAATACGTTTATAGTGAACATATGTGAATTGGCAATTATTTATGGCATGTTCAAGTTTTGCTGGAAAGCAACATTGTGAAATGCTGTAGGGAACCTTCTCTCCAATCATCCGAGTAATAGTGTCACCTCTGTTTGTTGAAATTTATTTTTTTACGAGCTAAATGATTTTGGTCTTATGTTTCACGTTTTTAAGTAAGTTGTATTGTATTTTAAGTAAATTTTGTTTGTGTTGAGGTAATGCACGTATGTTTTTCTATATTCACTTTTGTTGCAATATTGTTTTTTGTTATTTGTCTTTTTAAATCAGACGAGGTGGCGTGAAAATGTTTTTTCAAATTTAAACTTTTAAAAAAATATCGTTTATCTCGACAATTTTTATTTTAAAAAGGTTTCGTAGAAACATAGTACAATATGTCGTCATTTTAGTTCTGCTGAATTAATAAAGTCTGTGTTTGTTCCAATAAGAGAACTCTGGAATGTTATCGCTTTGAGTAAAGTAAATTCGATATTTGTTATGACTAAAATAAATAGTATTACTGTTTACAATGCTACTGTTCAAAATATCTAAATTTGGTAGATTGTTTATCTTTCTGAGAACTATGAACGTATGTTTGTAAAGTTTCCTGTAAAGCATGTCAGAAAAATTTAGAAAGAGGTGGTATGAAATTTTCCCAGTTTTAGTATTTTAGTATTTTTAAGGCAGTTAATATACAACTCAAGATTAATAACATTGGTACACAAGCATGTACAAAATTATTGGTGGACTCCAAGGTTGTTACAATTATACAAACTGTTTGATAAAGAAAACAATGCCCATAAACCATTGGGAAATGACTTATATGTGTAGGTAAAAGTTGTACATTAATAATAAAGATAAAGAACATATTTCTTCGTCTTTGAAAATTAATGAGATTTTTTATAAACAAAACATCTCACTGTAGAGTTAGTTACAGTTGACTGTTGGCATTTATTAGTTTTACTACTTATTTGTACTTGTTCTTTCTATGGGCAGATATGTCGTCGCAAGGCACCCATTTCATTTATGCAACAACGACATAAACCCTGGAAGTTTTGAATCATCAAAGAAAACCAACTTTATGATAAACTGATTATTTATTTCGGAAAGCTACCTGTGTTTTAAGTGCTTTCTTTGCAGTGACAAATAATCAAATTAAAAGTTAGTAAACATCCTTACGTACTTTTTGTCTGTGTCTTGGCGATTAACAATTGAAATATGTTTAAAATTGTTAATCGCCGTTTAACGCGGTTAGTTTCACAACGTTTTCTTCGACCGTACTTTGTAATGTTACTAAATAATAATAGTTTAATAATTTTAAAAAAAATATGCTATTGAGCAATACGTAACTGAACGAAGCAATACTTG